>QVNV01027844.1:0-67079 GCA_014825455.1 Pseudomyrmex pallidus
TGGCCCTAACTTAGGGACCTTAGACCACATTTCTATAGAAAAATACGATTTGCAAATTTTTCAAAACCCCGGCGCTCTAAAGGTTAAAGCCAGTCAGTTGAATTATCTACCGCTTAAAAGTTGTAGCGGGTATCTAAAGTTGGTGCGGGTAATGTACCATTGAGTCCATTAGTTAACTGTTATCGCTACTTATCTGAAGAAACATCCCGGCCCTTAAAAGAGAGAAATAATATTAAGCTGACGTGTAAAACAACCTGACGGTGGTAGTTTTTACATCGCGAGCACACCATATTGTATTATATTTGCTTCGTAATATTCGCCCTCGTTACGAAGAGCGCGAGCGTATAGAATTACATATGACCGAATAGTGTTATCTTAGTATTACGAGCAAACAGATATTTTTCTCTCCCTCGGCGAAGCACCGGCTACCGAAATCAATCACGATTACAACAGCGTTCGTGGAAATATATAAAATACGAGAAGAGTTATCAAACAAGTATCATATCAAACGCGTCAAGCGTCTTAGATGAATTTTCGAATTGAATTCAATTCGAATTTCCATGCGTATTAATTTATTTACACGTTTAAGACGTAATTGCACGTACATGCAGCATACAGGCTCGTATTAACCTTCTAAGTTGTAAATTACAATTACACGTATAAAAATAGTCTGTTTATCGGTTAACGACTCTTCTCACTTGTTTACATGTAGCAGCTGTTTTGTCTATTTGAAATTTATCAAGGTGTGTATTCATGCTTTTTGCTTTTATTGATTGTATTACTTCTCTCTATTCTTTGTCAATCTTATGATATTTATTTATTGTAATTAATTTTTAAGTTGGCTGATGATGATCAAAATCAAGAAACGTCCCGGTTAATAATACGCGTTTAACGATTTTTCTACATCATTCCCATCCGTGGACTAGGCTATAAGGTCGAATTTACATTGGTTAAATTCCATTTTACGTCCTGTATGAACTTATTTTTAAAATAGTTTCGCGTATCGTAAGTTTTACGATAATTTTATAGTACGTGTACGTGTTGTATGCGTACGTGAAATTATTTTATCTTGTTTCACAAAACATTACATATCGAGACGCAACCAACGAACAAACCAGACGACATATCTTATCGATTATTTTAAGGTGCGATTACAAGGCGAGCATGAGTCGCGACTTGTCGCACTTAGGAATTGTTTAAATGGACCAGCGAGGGCAGATATTCGGACCGGCGCGGTTTGCGACGCATTCAATAATAGGCGCGACGCGTTCTTTCCACCGAATATCGTAAAACTTACGATAAAATAGTTTCACGCATACAACACGTACTTATGTAACGAAGGGACGTTTCTCCTCTTAAACGAAGGATCGTCACCCTGAGACCGCGCGCGAGACACGATAGCATTGTTTGCAGCAACGCGGGCTCGAGGGTGAAGAGGCACGAGTTGGCACCGATTCAAGGTGCACTCAGAAAATTACGAGTCCACTTTCGAGGGGAAATCTCACCAGTCATTTAATATGATAATGGACAATCCAACAACAAAAAAATCAGTTGTTGTCACAACAAATTGTTCTGAGCTTCTTGTTGCGGTAATAAATCGATAGTTAAATCCCTCTCGACTTTCGCGTGTCGTGTCGCGCACCGAGACAGGAAAACCGAAAATCTCTTTATATATATATAGAAATCGCTTTATACATAGAAATATATATATAGCGGTCTCGAAGGATCTCATCGATGTAATCAGAGTCAGCCGACGCCACTTGCTCGTCTCTCGATATAGAGACACACGGTCTATAGGATGTTTGACGAGCGCCGAAGGATGAACGCATTAGCCGGACGAGATGGCAGTCTAGTTGACGTCGAAAGTGATCAAATATAGATCTCTCTAAATGCTTCGTATCCTCTGCAACCACGGATAATAAACATTGACGTAGGTTGAGCGTTTTGAGCGCAAAGTCATTGTCATGTGTCGCCGCAGAGATCTACGCGATTTTAAATTGCCAATATAAAATCTAATCAAAATTTTACATTTATGCGAAAGAAAGAGAGAATTTAGCTTGTCTGAAAAAGAAAAACGAAAATAAAAAGAATTTGCACAAATAAATCTCAAGAGAACATCCACGTATAAAATATATCTAAACGCTAGCAGTTTTTGCTCAATATCTTCGGATTAAAGTCATTGATGTAAGTGACTGTAGTTTCTATTTTTTTTCTTTTTGTTGGCTACATACTGTAAGAAACGATATATGCATTAGCAAAGTAGAGGATCAAGCTTCACCCAAAGCGCGTTGCCAAGTAGAAGTAAGCTAGTCTGATCTGCAATATGACTGTACTCTAGTGCCACTGGTTAAACTTAGAGGAGAATTACCACGGAACAGGGAGCGTAAACATGTCGGAGTAGCGAGTACATGTGTTAATGTTTGTGCGAGACATCAAAAGCAACGAAGCTCTCTTTCTCGCTTCCCCTTTCGCGAGATCGTCCTCGCCGTTCTCTCTGACGACCGCTCACTGACGGTTACTCCGGACTTTCGGGCCAAACGATTGCTTTACGATATAGTTGCAGATTCTCGCGCAAAACCTAAATATTTATCCGCAAATGCGAATTCGTACGCGTTTGTATACGCGTTATTCGGAAAACGAGACTTCTCCCTCTCTTCCCTCCTCTTTCCTTTTCGTCTAATGTACAAAAGCTTTTTCAATATATTCAAAACAGAAATATTTGCATAACGATAGATACTTGTAATAATTTCATTTATATTGGAAATACTAGGACATGTGCGTTACTAGAAAAGTAGGAACGTTCTATAAAAATTTCTCACGGGACGTTCAACGGGAAAATTTTTTGAACCTACTCTGTAAAAATTATAAAAGTGTGACATCATGTGTCATTACAACATATCTCGTTGTAATGAGACATTAATTCGTGTGTGTTACAGACGAAACGGAAGACGACGCGTACGAGTCGCAAAGCTCAGGTCAAAGTCTGCAGAGTAGAAAGAAACGCAGCAGGGCGGCCTTCTCGCACGCGCAAGTATTCGAACTTGAAAGGCGATTCGCGGCACAAAAGTATTTGTCGGGCCCGGAACGAGCGGATCTGGCGCGTGGCTTGAAATTGACGGAGACGCAAGTGAAGATCTGGTTTCAAAACAGACGGTACAATGGTTTGATTTTTTTACACATGCGCTAATTACTTTTTTCTCTTTTTTGTAATTTAGAATGAAAATATTGAAAAGGACATTTGTGTGTGTTCTAAAAGCCTTTTTATTGCTTACGTTTCTATTTTTCACGGCACAGTTTTATGTAAAAATATCGTTTATTAAACTTCAGATACAAAACCAAGCGACGACAACAGCAGGAATTGGGCGCACTCGTGAACTCTGGAAGCGCCAGACGCGTGGCGGTGCGCGTCCTGGTACATCCGGACGAGCACTTGAGAGGATTACCTCTTCGTGGTTCCGGCCAACTTCCCGGACAACTATCGAGCCCGCAAATGCATCACGCGAACAAAGCGCTCGGCGGTTTCCCGTATTATTGTTTGCCGTATCACCCGCTACTCTGCCCGCCCTTGCACGCCACGCACGTTCAGGTACAAAGCCCGATCACGCCCGATTTCGATCCTGCCCAAATCTCGAAAATCAAGGATGAGAAATAAAACAACGGATTATATTTCTTGATTTTTCTTGTTTCTTGATCATTTTTAGAATAACACGTGCATGTTACACCCACCGGATTTATACCAATTGTCTCTCGTAGATCTCTCTCCTCCTCACACGCGCGTATTTATTATTAAATTCCAACTACAGATACAGTATACGGAAACGAACGTGTAAATTAGCCTGTAAATAAATGTATAAAATATATAACACAGACTTTTGAGTCTCCCCCGATATAAATACATATATTACTTTTTTAGTTTCGGACATAAAATTTTAAGTTTAAAAAAGATAAAAAGTTTTAATTGCGATAGTTTAACAGCCTTGTTGACTTTTTTCAATGTTTTTGTGAATTTTCGTATTTTAAGAGACAAAGCAGCGCTCGTATCTTTAGACGATACGTATATACGTTGCGATACGATCGATTCTCATATGCGCGCGTTTTTTGTTCGAATTGCGCGAACGTAGAAATTGCGAGACGTGATTTTATTGTACAAATGCAAAATATTGTATGTTTCTCGGGACTGTCAAAAGCGAAATGTGTGCAATTCTTAGCGAAAACGTGTGCAATGTAAAAACCAAAACCAACTTATGTATTCAATGCTAATAAAATTTGTTTAACGTGCGTCACGAGTTTACCATGTTCGAACTCAATTTGAATCACAACACACACAAAATTGTTTAAGTACACCACATAGATGATCCACGTAAATGTCTTCAAATATATATATATATCGTCCACGATCTGTCGTCTGAGTGTTCTTGTCACACCGAACTCTTCCTCTTTCTCCGGAATCCTCTCAATTTTTTGAACGAAAGCGCAACGTCGCAGGTGGAAAATGAGAAAACTTTTTCAGGGCGGCGTCGCAACCGACTTTCTCATAAGGGTTTTAATGGCTGCGTCTGGGTGGGCACGACAGACATCAGATATGTTTATTCAGACGCGGAGATGAACAGGCTTAACCGACGCGGACGAGAAGAAAAAACCTAGATCTGACACTCGTACGTTGTAAACAAAAGTGTTACATTGCCCTCGTCGAAATGCCCTTTTACATTCCGCCACGTAAATCCTTACGAGACGCGCCTTTTGAGTGCCATGAATGAAATTACTAGTTTTTAATTTATTTGTATGTTTGGATTTCTCAAGTACCTAATTGCATGTATTCATGCGAAGTAATTATTGAAGAGAAAAGAGGTTTCACACCTCTCTCCTCCACACACGGTCAGTTAATTTATCTATCTGTCATATTTATCTATCCGTCAATTATTTATGACTCTTTTACACAAAAATATCGATTATTTAAAGTTTAGATAATCAGAATATAAAAAACATTTATATAAATATTATATCTTCAGATGATCATATACATCATTTCATTTATGCGTATATTATATAATAAATATAATATGTATTATAGAATAAATTATTTATGAATATTATCTTTTGTTATGACAAATGATGCTAAGAAAATTCTGATCACCTAACAAGAATAAAAAGCATTTTTATTTTATCCTCTATTTTTTCTTTGACACAACCATTTATTCTAAAAATCTGAATTTTTCGGATGAAAGAGAATTTATGTCTGTCCGCTTCCCGTAATTCGTTATTTTTGGCATTTTTGAGTACATCAATAAATAGGAGGAGGTGGTCAGCACGATTCTCGTGACGCAAGCCGCAAATTATTACGATGAGTTTCGGCACTAACAGTGACTGGTACGTCGACACAAGGCCTCGTTTAGCGCAAGAGCATTATGGCTTTACAATGTTTAGAACTGTTCTAAACGGAGCAATAATGGACTGCAGAAGCGACTATAAAGCGTCTCTACCTCGCTGATTTTCGCTATTACGCGCATTCAAGCGCACAAACACAGAAAACGTCTCGTTAATTATTTGTAACGACACACTTTTCGATAACAAATAATTAGAAATTAGAAAAGGTCTCAATAAATCTTGAAATTTCTTTAAAGAAAAGAATTTTTTGGCGTTATTTCTAATAAAAACAACTTGTAACGCTCTATGTGGGCCATCCGGTGTAGATATAAACCATTTTCAACCCTTGACTCATGAATTTACCATCGACGTGACTGTAACAAGCCAGCAATTTGCAGCGAGTACGTTGGTTCAGAGTGCACCACTGACGGACTCGTCTCGTAAAACGAGAAAGGAACGATTTAACGCTCAATCAACCGACGAAAGCTAATTTTCATTAGCTGTTAATAGCACAAGACCACCCTCTCCCTTGATCACCCTCTATGGTGCTACGCCTTAACCCCTCACTTCACCCTTCCCCGTTCTTCGAGCGCGTGTCTTTCGTTTGTCACCAGAAAGCTTCGCGCATTAATTGAACGGCATAGAAACTGCGCAAAAGTTTACTCTAACGCGCAAAATTTTCTTTCTTCAATTATCTATTTGAGATAAAAATATATAACGATGTATAACGCGATAATATTTATAATGGCAACACATTTTAGGGTAATTATTCTGGCGCAGTGTCAATAAAGAGATTTATTTAGAAAAATTTTTTTTTTATTTATAAAATCAAAAAAATCGCAAATTGAACTTATTGTTCAGTGAATTTTCAGAGATAGGTATATACCGGGAGAATTCGATTTGCCGCAAAAAATTACTCAAGCAAGATCAATTTGAATATCATTTAAAAAATCGTACAAAGAGGACAATTCAGCTCGCGGCTACATAGGCCATTATCAATTTCGCACGAGCCATTTGCGCGTGCAGGGTAAAAAAAAGCCCAACTTTTTCACAAGCGCCTATAGCGGCCTCTTATACAATAGGACGTAAAACAGGCAAACGGATTTGAAAGTATAATTGAGGTGTTTTTTTAGTTAAGCATATCACGCGCAATAATTTATGTAGAAAAAAATTCGAAGAAGAACGTGTAAAGAGATATTTAACGCGTATGAGAGCGTACGAGAACGTGCAATTGTTAAAAAAAAAAAAAAAAACCAACAGTCAAAAGAATGTAACAAGTTTTCCATATTTTCATGAACGGCGCAAATCTGGTTTCGCCGCCATCCCCTCGAAGCTTTATAAACGCAATTGCCGGTTCCAAGTTCGAGATTTCAGCCGTTACTTTCGTCTCTGTCGTCACTTTTTCTCATCTCTCTTATATACCATTCTTCCGAGTTCTGACACGCGTTTCAATTGGGATGGTTGCCAAGGAAACCTAGGAACCGGAGTGTCACATGGACTATTGAAGACGTTAAAGGGGACACCTTTCCGTTTCGCGGAAAACATTTCAAAACGCGACGGATAGGACTTAAGTCTAACGAAAATCGAGATATTTCGATTTTTTTTTAGATTATCTGATAAGAAGTTTTACTTTGCATCTGCTTAAATTTTATTCTTGTCGACGCATCAAATGTTTAATTAATGTTATCGAAGTAGACAAATACGTAACATAATCTTTTAAATCGAAGAGAGTAAAACTTTTACCGCAAGTTTTTACCTTAAAAACTTACGCTATAGGTGTTCTCATTTATATTCTCTCACGTGCAAAACTTTTTCTTTCCTTCAATATTGCTACGTTCTCTACTTAGAGTTTGCAATGGCGGGAGAGAGAAAATCAGCTCGAGTATATCGCGAATCATCAAACGAGTAACGACGCTTGAAGAGAAGAAGAACTTGCCGAGCGAACTGCGGAGGAAACCGTTTCCTCCGTTTTTCCGGCATTTCAAAGAAGCAATTTAGCGATTTTTCGTGGCGAAACGCCGTCGAGGAAAATTGACGTACGAGCAGCCAATCAGCGGTGTTTCATGCAGCTGCCACGACTCAAAGAAATTCTTTCAAATATTTTGTATAGATTTGTCGTACTTATTATAAGAACTATACTTTAAGATAAAAACGTTCAGTATTCTTCATTAATAATAATAATACCTTTAAGAGTTTTTTGTATTCTAAAATAAAAAAATTTATGTTGGTCTTGTAGCAAACTGATAAACTATTTGTCTGACATGTAATTTACTCTCGTGTAATTATAATATCAAAACCAATATGAATAAAATTCAAAGACAAATCCTCCTTTCCCATCCCGATGAGTGTTGCTGCTAATAAAATAATAAAAAGTTACGCTGAAAAAATCTAACACTGCCACATGTAAATATAAATTTTTCCAAACTTTTGGCTTAAAATATATACGAGAAATATATTTCTTCTATTAAAAACAGAAAGAGAAACAAATTATACTCAAAAACTATATAAGTACAGAAAAATAGAAGCACAGAAAAGCCAAAAGACATTTTGAAGATCTAAAATAAAACGCTTTGAAGTCGTCTTTTAGAGACATGTGTTGTCCAGATATAATATAGTTTTTAAACATTTTTTTTTCGAACATAGGGTGCAGCACGTTTCAATATCAGAACACATATTAACAGAAAACGACAGTTTCGTATGCTGGCAAGTTGGGTGTTGAAACTTGAGATCTGCACGGATTTCAGAAAGTTTCTCTTCTAGAGAAACATGTATATACTGCTGGTAACGTAAGTTGTCTCCGATCAATGCCACTAGGTTTGAGTTCGCGCTGCATTTTCTCGACACTATCGATAAGTCGCTATTCGATATTTGAATCTGTTTTATACTCACAAACTTGTGAAAAGGATCAAATAATAAAAAATGTTTTACAAATAAAAATATCAGTTTTTAAATTTATTTATTTGTACATTTAGTTTATTTACGTGTGTATTAGATATTTTAAAAATTGTAATTGAAGAAATTATTGTACAGAATATAGGGAAGACAGAGATAATTTTTCTGTACAAATTAAAGTTAAAAATAAATTTCTCAAACATCGAGCTTTGTCTAAAAACATTTTATTTCATAGAATTACCTCTTTCATTTGTCGCTCGGGATATTTATCAAAAGTTTAGATTTAATAATATTTTATGTATAAACATATATGTGTTAGCACATTTAGATACGTAATTAAAGAAAAATCCAACTATCTATCAATAAAAAACATATTAAACACTTTGATTGTCAGATGAGTGCAATTATTTTTAAACGTCTGGCCGTAGAATGATTAATGAGTCCTCGTGCAAAAAGTGCTAAAACAAACGTACTAAAATCATGTGATTCATGAACATATACACACAGTACACACACTCATTAACTATTTTACGCATATGCTCGTCTATTTGCACACCGTCGCCTACTTTTTCTTTCGGAACCTATCGCATCACAACGATTCCCCTTTTGTCTCGCAAGCAAATAGGATCGAATTTCTTCGTGTTGAGCGGTTTATGATTGATTATCTGAATACATGATATCGTAATGGAACTAGAATGATTAAAGGACACAGACACACGGTCTGTACATGGAGTGATGCATCGATGTGCATTTTAAGTGTGAAAAATATGCGAAAGACATATATCTGCTATACACTAACGAGATTTGATCTACGCTGTCGTTGAAAAATCTGTTATTTTAATTATTAAAATAAATAATTATATACGTTACACAAAAAGTATAATATATAATACGATTTAGCACTAGTTCACTAATTTCTCTCTAATTTACCAGTTTTTGACTTAAAATCTTTGTATTGACGTGTTTATTTTTTTCTTTTAAGCAGACAAGGATTTCTCTTTTTTAATATAAAAATATAGTAAGTATACAACAATAATAAGTTGATACACAGAAATTGTTCACTTTCTGCTGCCAGAGTGAAACCTATGGCAGGTGCATTCAGGTGCATGCCTAACACGAGAGCACCACACAACTTGCTGTAAGAAGAGGTACGCGACACGTAGCCTTATAAAATTAACAGTGACATTTTTATCAGCTTGTTCCCATGGTCCTTTATGGCACCAGTAGCGTCATGAGCACGATTACAACCAATGTAAATCGTCTATGTGGGCAGCACTTGACTGCCAGATGACCCGTCGTGTTCGCGCGATAACCTAAAAGGCGCGCCCGTGGCTTCGCTCAAGCCTGTCAGAGAGAGAACTTACCTATTTATAAATGCCATTTCGCCGTATTTCTGTATCGGACCGCGAACTTCCACAAGGCATCTGGCTTTTCAATGAAAAATGATCGATATCGTCGAAAACACATCGAAAGCAATCGAATGAAAACGCGCGATACCATTAGAAAAACAATATACGCATTCGTACATCAATCTTCGATACATATTCGATTTTTAAAAATAAATCCTGTAAAGTTTTTTATTGTATAAATACCGTTTTTAATAATTTCATATTTTATCAAATAAAACGTATTGTAAAAACATTTTTACGTAATATATAATAAAGATAAACAGTTTTAAGTTTACAATAAATGTAAAGTAAATTATCGAAGATATACAAGAGAACAATTTAATTGCTAAATAATATATTATTTATGAGTATACGTAATGTTATAAAAAGAGAAGTGTAATTATACGGAAATAAGTAATTAAATCATTGTGAGTATAAATTAATCGTTCGTAAATTTCACATTCACGCAATACACGTGTATAATACAAAGATTCTTATTTAAAACAAATTTAAAGTTTTTCTTTTTAATAGAGAGAGAAAAACACAACACGCATGTATTACTTACATGTATACATTTAATGAAAACTTGAACATCTTTTTTGCAATGTAACATACATTTGATGTAACATACGCTTCTGTCTTTTTTAGCAAAGTGCATCATCTCTAAACAAAGTAATTTATTGCACAACTAATGTCTGCGCTCTTGAAAAAGTTTCGGGGGAAAAAAATCTTCTCAAAGCACCGTCCGCGCGGAAAAGTGCTCGATGTTTCCGCAAAAGCCACTTGAAGCAATTTCCGCCCTCTTGTACTTAGCGCGTTACTACATATTTCGAAAGAAAAAAATCTTATAGTCTAAACTAAAAAACAAACAGCTGCCAATATCGCAAGGTTATTTTCTAACTAATTAAGGTATAATTAACTCAACATTAATAGCTTGGCGTCTTCACAATTAATTGAAAAGTATGAAAAATGTATCTTTGATTAATTACTTTGGTATATGTTTCTTTCGCCAATGTGTTCGTTATGTGTTTCGCCAATATTCGGAACAAGAGATTATATTGTTTTTTCATTTTGTAAACAAAATCACTCCATTTCGCTCTCGTATCACGCGTGTAATGACACGCGGAAAACGCATAGTTTAGTACAATGAAAAAAAAAAACACTTTATAGACATTTTTAGCTTGTTAAAACAGAGAACAATATTTATAATTGTACAGCAATCTCTCTCCCGTTTCCTTTCCTCTCTCTTTCTCTCTCTCTTTTCTCTCTTATACTATACACCGTTCAGAATTTTTTTTTAAAACCTACCACAATCGTTGTAAATTCTGATCCATAGGCATCTGCTCCATATAATTTACGTACTGTATCGGATAATTAGGCGGATTAAGGTAATTGGAAAATGTGTATTCGTTAGAGACATCCATGGGCATTCGTCTGTCAGTCATAAGCTCTTTGCTGTCGGATTGAACTGTTTTTAAGTCCGGATACGACGCGGTTTCGTTGCCGGTCGCGACTTTGAATTCCGTTTTAATTATTCGACCGCAATCAAGCATTCCCTGCGAAGTGTCCGTCGCGAAATTGTTCCTGTAATCGGAATTCAGAATGTGCTGTCTGTCTATCATTTCGTTCAGGCTCGATCTCGCGGGCATTTCTGTGGTAACTTCCGACTTGTACTCCGGACTGATGCTGGAGTCGACTTTTATCTCGTTCGAATTCGATCGAAAATCAGGACTTAGGCGAATATCTGTTGCGTTTCTGAAGTCCGTCTGCATGGAAGCGCTTAAATCCGTTCGAATGTTCCAGTAAGGACCGTTGTACGTTGATTCCTGCACGTTGGGCTTGCCGTCCTTGATGAGGATCGGTACGGTGATCTTCTTCAACGATTGATTTTTCATGTTTTGCGCTTGCAACTTCTCCGCGTCTTCGATTCGGGCACGTTTGTTCTTATATCTGCGATTCTGAAACCAGATCTTCACCTGAGTGCTGGTTAATTTCAGCGATTGGGCCAGCACTTCTCTCTCAGGTGCGCTCAGGTACCTCTGCTGCTTGAATCTTTGCTCCAGCTCGTACACTTGCGTCTGCGGAGCCAGCAATTATTTTATAATTTTAGCTCGGCAATTTTTAATATTTATTTTATTTTTAAGAACGTTTACACGTTTATGTAAACATTTATTATACGTATTACACTTTAAATGTCAGAATTAATCGTTTCCCACTTTCTTTAAATATATATACCAATAAAAATGTCAAAAAGTCTGAGTAAAATATCTTAATAATCAACTGTCAAGTACAAGAAAAACCTACTTGTGAAAATAACACTCGTGGCTTCCGTTTCGTTCTTTTACCAGATTGACTTTTGCGCAGTTCCGTTTTGCTGGATGTAACAATGTTACCTAAAAATAGTTTATATCGGCATATACATAAGAAAAAAAAGCGGACAAACACACACACACACGACTAGTATATCAAAATTTAAAATGTTTTTACATAACTATTTAAGAAGGAAAAAAACTGTAACAAAAAATATTATTCCAATAACGACTTAAACAGGTGATTTATTATTTAAATAAATATTATATATATTTACTTAAATAATGATTAAATTATTGATACGATTATTAAATTGTTAATTGATTAATAATAATTAAACTGTTCTTTTTTCTTTTAAACAAACATTTCTTCTACGTATACAAATTATCTAAAAATTTGTTCTAGTTCGGTTTTTTCTTTATCATTCACTTTTTCATTTTTTCTTTAAATTATATACTTTTTTGTATTATTATTTACCATCTTCGGTGATAGAAGTTTCTTGATAAGGCGGTATCACTTGACTCAACTGATGAACGTGATTGAGATCGGAATAATGCTGGTAACTGGACATCGGCGGTTCCTTAAATTTATCCATTTCCCAATTGGTTTCAGGTACGATGTTATACGAATAATAATCCTGATGCATATGTTGTTGTTGTTGTTGAGCTTGATTCTGATGATGAGCGTAACAATCCATGACGCCAAGCTGCTGATCCTCGCTAAGAATGTCACGAACGCTGAATGGAGTTGACATCGACGAGGACAACATTCTAAAGCATTTTTTCGCTTTTTTTTTCAATCGAGTCACTTGTATCGAATCTTCTTCTGTCAAATCTTCAACAATCGAAACACTACTTCTCTTCTTTTCTCAAAAGAGTCTCATCTTATTTGGTTTTTAATCAAACTCGATAATTGATCGAGTCTGCGTTCACCATGTCATTGCGATAATTTTAATTTTCAGTTGTTTGATTTAAGTGTCCGAAGAATAGTTTATTCTCACTCATACGCGCGGAGTAATTATTTAATTATTATTTAACAATCCGTAATATCCGTCTTTGTAATATTCTGTTTGTCTGTAACGTCCTTAATTTACCACAGTATTACAAAAATTGCGATAGTTCTCGCACTGATCTCGAACTGTCAAACTCGTTTATGAGATCGTAAAGTGGCACCCAAGTGTGTGCACGCGTGAAAGTTTTGACAGGTTTTTTTTTTTACGAGTTTTAATCACCAAACTTCAGCGTCAACACACGACAAAAAGAAAACACATCACTGTGACAATTTAACAGAATAATGTTTCTGGAAATCTGCAAAATCCGCGAGATACAGCGAACAGTCGTTTATCGATGCACCGGCAATCTCTATTCCGGTATCGGGGGATGGTCACCGCGTTGAGTGGTCGGTCGGGTCGGAGGGCAGACGTATAATGTGACTTGGTCTTGCAAGGGAGTCAAGTGTTGGTCCCGTCGCACAAGAACGTCATGGCGATACGCCAATGTGAGGGTGCGTCGGTGTACCACTGACGATTTTTACTACCACTATTACTACGTACGCATATATGCATTTTAACGATAATTTTATACGTCAAAGTTTTCACGAAAGGAGTGAGTTGAACATATTCGATACAATTTAAGAATAATTACAATATATAAAATTTGAGAAAATTAATATATATAATATAAAAATGTATTTAAATAATCCTGTTTCTTTCTGGCTGTGTATAAAACATTTTTTATATTCATAAATAAATGTAAGTTAGTATGCAAAAGTTAGCTTATTTTTCATACTTTCTATTTTTACGTATTTTGCGGAGATAATGAACAAAAGTTACAAAATCCGCGAATATTTGATCGCAATCCAGCTGAAATTTTTAATCGGCAGCTCGCGTGACCTACATTTTTTATCGATAGAAATTGCACACACAGACGCGCCATTCAATCGAGAGAGAATCGATCACGACGTACGACCTGTAATAATTATTGATATCGGGAGTGTTCGAAATAATCGAGATGTGACGGCGAAACATATCCTTCTGCGTCGCGGACAGCCATAACGCGCTGGCAACCGTAAGGCGGAGGAGAATACGAAAGACCCGCCTATACGAGAGGAATCTGACCAATCGAGACATGCAGCGAGTTGCGCGTTTCTAAAAGCAACGATTAAACCATCATTTACGCAATACGTTTCCATACTGATCTTTCGCTTAATCACTCCCCACGGCCGATCTGGAAGTGACTCCCTGGTGTAATCAGTTTACATTTTTTTTCGGCTACCGTGTATGCTTCTTAGATTACGATAAAAATGATATAAAAATAAAAAGATAAAAGATAAGAACAAGGTGCTTTGCGCAAGAGAACAATTTAACAAAATATGTCAATTATTTGTTAAGATTGCGATAAAGGTATTTTGTGCGGATGCTTTTTGTCGGCATCGGAAATAAATTAGTACGATTTATAATACACTTGTGCTAGAACGGGGAAAAAAAAACAGAAAAACGCGCCGTCGCGTACCGTCTAGACATCCAGATACACGCAATTGTCTGGAACACGCTCGTGAGGAAGCGACAAATCGTCGCTCGAATGCAGAAACGTCAAAACCTGACCTTTTTTTTAACCATAATAGGAAGCGTATCTTCATTCGCAGCTCCGCAAGCTGCGAGTTTTGTGACGTGTTAAGCAGCGTTAATTTCAACTTTTTTTCTGACATAAAAATGTTTTCTGTTGCGAAGAGGTAACGTGTCGAAACACAAGCTTCACTTCAAACCGAATTGTATGTTTATTTTGGCTGAAGTTTTATGATTTTGTACATTCTTGTGTCGTTCTTCCCAGCTGGAGCAAGGCCCGCTAACGAGGCAAGATCTCAATATACTGGATCTTAGTGTATTTATTCATGAATGAAGTAATGTAAATACACTAAGACCCAGTATATTGGTTCGCATCGGCTTTTTACTCATTTGTTCAAATTATTTTCCTACTTATACTGAAGGTAATTCAATTCTTTGTATAATAGTGTTACAAAGCTTTCAAATTTTGCGTTTTTCAGACAACTATGATACCTAATCTATTGTGTAATCATATCAGCGTGATATTTAACGAAGTAACGATCGTCAATAGAAAGATGACGGGGAAGAAAAGCAGATTTTGTAAAATGCAGGCAACTACACACAATGGGCGGTATACGACCCCCCACGAGCATGGTAAAATACACGCCACCGTGCGAGATTTTTCTATAAACTGTAACACAGATAGGGCATCCGAGGCCGTATGCGTCTGTTTAGACGCAAGGCGACAGCACAAAGGGCCCATTTATACAGCAACCACGGACGGGACCGTCTTGCAACTGGACACCGCATTATAAGATCTGTTTCCATCTCCGACTTGGCGTACGACGCAATTTCAAGTGCAGCGATTTTGCAATTTAAAGTGCATCAGAATATATTTGAATTGATTTTAAGCTTAACTTTTTATGACATGTTGGCAAATTAATTAATTCTCTCTTTTTTTCGAAGATACCCATGTAACTCAGTAATAAAATTTAGATAAGAGAACGTAAAATGCAAATAAACATAACGAAGTAATATTTTTAAGAACACTTGTTGCTCATCTTTCGAGAAGTCCCTTTTTAATTGTGGCTCAATTGAAAAACAAAAACAAATAAAAGTGAAAAATTTTAAACAACGGTGAGTAGTAGACGGGCAGTTCGAACCGGATGCTGGATGTTGTGCAATAATAATTTAGACCATAATTAGTTATCCATACGTTTCGACTTTTATTTTTTTAATTATCATCAGTGAAAATTGATCTTAGTTCAACAATCCCGCACAAATATGTTATGAAATTGTTCTTAAGTCTAGTTGTTAAAGTGTTGTCGACATAGGAGATGTGTCTGTGTACTGTGAAAGTGAAAAACTTCATTTGCTCACACGAGATTACCTCCGCAGGACTCTCAGACGCCGGCGGCGCTTCTTTCCCACAATTAAGAAGGCGCCTGCCTCGCTATCTTTTGGCGCCTACCACGCATAAAGCCCAGCGTGTGTCCACGCACGCGCCGTTTGTGCGTGTATATAATTACACGCATGACTAACAGGGTGCAGTAATAAGATCGCGTCAGTTAACAAAAAGATTTTTGTGAGAATGTAAAATCATTTAGCAGTTTTCACACGCGTGTAATTATATCTTTCGTAAACTTTTAACTAATTATCTATCAGATTTATTCTAACAAAATCGTTTGCGTGCCAAAAATGATTTTCAACCATGTTTCTGGACGGATTTTCAATTGCGAACAAACATCGTGATGTAAATACCAACAGAGTTTAAATAAAAAAAGTTATTTATAAATAATCTCTCTAACAACACACACGCATATTAAATAGATACGACGTGTGTCTATACCGAGTTCGAGTTTCGAGGGGGCAATTTTTCGAATTCCAGTCACGGGTGTCAAGGGTTTTCGGGCGCCTCTAGAAGCGCGTCTGGATTATGTTAGTTTCGACTCGTCGAAGTCTCGCAGTCCAAAAGGACTGTGAGGATCTTCTCCTGCCGTTGCCCGGGAAAATATGTATTGTTTTATTTGTGCTTTAACTCTGTTATCCGAGCGTCCTGATACTGACAGCAAAACCATCTCGTCGAAATTATGACACGCTCCTTCTCTGTTCCGTGTCACGATAACCGTACAACCGATTCTCAGTATCCGAATCATACTGATAAATTTAAATTTTTGTTAATTAAAGAACGATAGGTTTTTAATTAACAAAAAAATACAGAATACTACAATAGTCTCCGGAATCTTTTTTCAAAGTTTCTGACGTGAAAATCTAAGCAATGCGATATGATGCAAAAAGTTCTATAGTAGTTGAAAATGACAATCAAGTCTTTAAAACTGCAAAACAGTGACATGTATAAAATATAATAAAATTGATGTAATATTTTCTCAACATTTTATACTAGTTTCTTAACATAGTAGTTTCATCCTATTTTATACTAACAGCTTTTTTAATAATTATTTCAATAGTAAAAATATATTATACATAGTAGATATAAATTTACATTTGGTTAATATTACATTTGTTTATTGTTATTTTGTCAATTATACACAAAGATGTGTTTATAGAGGTGCACATTACACAGTTCTATTTAAAATAATTAATATACTCTCTAGCGAACCAAAAAAATATCGTGGGAAAAGATATGATAGATCTTATAAAGGTAAGTTAAAATTCTCTTTTCTTGTATTAATAAACAATATAAGGACATAATACCTACATTCTCTGTAGTTGCTATATATGTCTGTCTCCCACACTTTCTGTATTACCAGCGTTGGATATATTAGAAAGTTTTTTGGCGCATATATTTTTAAACATATTTCTTTCTACAAATGCATGTTCTGAAAATATTGCATATGTATATATTTATAATTTGTAGAAAAAAAGAAATAGTCATATTTTTCTTTCGATGAATAAAGTAGTAACCATCTCTGAAGAGAGATGGCACATCATTCGACGTCTTACGCATCCCTTGGAATTTGTGTGTGCGTGTATGGGTGTATTTTAATTTTAAGTATTTCTGTGTGATGACTTAAGCAAAAATCACAAATTACGCGTTATAAACTTTAATTCAAAATGAAAATGCCACTATGAGTAATAGCAAAGTCTAAACACTGCATATTTTTAGCTTCAATGACTTTTTCCTGTCACATCCACTGCTTATATTAGTGTGCAAAGCACACAGAAAAAGAATAGGTACGAGACGCACAGCTACGTGAATTTTAATCTAATATTATCTGCTTTTTTCTTATTTCTGTCGCGTCGTTTGATTTTTTTTTTTTTTGACGGAGATCTCCACCCATGCATATTTTTTTCGTGATTTATGACTCTCGGAAATGTGGCTCCGACTTCTTTTACCGCTAGGTCAGGATCAGAACGAAACAGGCGCCGAACTAATTTTAGGACTATTTTCCTAATATTGTTATGATTATTTTTGTAACATCAGAATTACATATTGAAATCGCCGCGTTGGATTAAATATCTGAAGTACAATCAATTAAGATATTAAGAGATGCTATGTCTTACATTTCTGTGTTTTGTAAAAGTTTTGTAAAATATATTGATATTTTTATGCAATGGAAATGTTCATTAAGAATTTTCCACAGAGAACTATCTATTTTTTATAATAAAAAGAAACGTACACGCATATAAAACTTGAATCAGATTGATTTGGTTTTTACATCTTATGTAATGTGTTTTACTCGCGCGCGCGTGACTACTCGACGACGCTGACGGAAACCGCTTTCTGTCAGTCGGAGCATAGGTCGGTCGTTTCTCTTTTCGATAATGTCCGCTTATTGAATTTCTCGAAATCCGAGAATTCCTTATTTATGGGACGTACCCTTCCGACGGGATCCGATTTTGTGCGCCCATATCGCGCGCGCAGCGTTGTTTTAGATTAGCTACGCGAGCGGGAATATATTTCATCGGTTTGACACTTTACTAATCGGCAATGCGGGAACTTTCCGTCAGATTTGTATTGAAAGTTAAATCATAAAAAAAAAAAAAAAAAAAAAAATCTCCCTCTGCGTACGTGTACGTCTCTGTAGATATACTGAAGACGAAAATCTCTCTTAGATATTCACGAATTACATCTCAATCGTAAAAGACGTCGAGACACGTTACATCTCGCGCGATATAACTTTCGTACAACATCGATTAAGAGACAAAGCTCGATGAAATCTTCAAGAGATATGTGTTTCTCCACGAGAAAACAGATCATCAAACATATCTTGTAAGCTAAATTCCTGACGTGGAAGACGAGAGCGCTCCTCTTGGCATCGTCATTATCTCGATATCTCAGCTGGTAGCATCCGTATAGATGGTTTCTTTTTCTTTTCTTTCTTTTACTTTGGACAGCATGTGCGGAGTGCACCAGGGGGTAATGCCCAGGGTGGTCCAATTTGTCTGCCGGTTCGATATTGTTACGAGCTCATCTTTAATAATATAGCCTCGAGCGCTATCGCCGTTTAAGCGTTTCAAAGCGAGCGGCCGTCGGTTTCACGCGTGCTCGATCAGCGTTTTCCGGAACTTTGCAAACGATTTTTTTTTTATTCTGACACGGGCCATGAGAGACGCGATTTTATATATCATATATTTTTTTAAGAATACGCAGTGTAATAAAAATAAATATAAGAGAAATGTATGAAGAAAAATTTTTGTTATTAAGGTTTGAATTTATTCTAAAATAGAAAATCTCAAATTAAAAACGCTCGGAAACGCAAATACGAATATTAGTCGAGAAGAAGAAAGAGAGAAGCCCGGAGAACAGCACCGAGCGCATTTGTGCCTCGCTTGTAACCGCGATAGTGGCTTATCTAAATAGTTTAGACATGAATTACACAAGCGGGGGTATAACATTTATGTTTCATCACGGAGTCAGATCCGGCGGGATCGTATCTGCTAGCCGGTTCCTTCTGCTAACTGTCTTACTTTTTTTTTCCTCGCCTCCATTCCTGATCCTCGTCTTCCTTTCCGTTCTATTCTGCTTGTCGCTGCATTTTCTTCTCTTCTTTTTTTTTCCTTGAGCCGAACGTTACAAATTGCTTATCGTCTGCGAGTTGGCAGCTAGTTGGCCCGCCTTATCGTCTGGTTGACCTCAAACATAGTTTTCGAATTGTCGATTTCACTTGGTAATAATTAAAAGTCCATCGTCTGTGGTCGTCTTGCGGTCATATTGTTAAATTTTTTTTTGTTAAATTTTTTTTTTTATAAACACATATTTCGTATCTCCGCAAAGATAAATTTTTTTTAACCTTTTTTTACCCAAACTCTACAACTTCTTCCTAATATCGTCGACGCTATCGGGGAGGGGATACAAAATTAAGCACGCGACGTCACCATCGTCATGATTGAACGAGTGTCACGTAAAAATAGAGAAAGCGATAAAAGACACGAAGAAAGGCGAAGAAAAGAAGCGAGATGAGCAGAAAAACTGCGGCGGCTTATAATGGCCCTTAGATCGAGCTTTACTTCTGCGTTCCCGGATCGCGAATATAGTTGGAACGTGAAAACATCTCCATTCTGTGGGCAGTAAGACTGCGGTAGAATTCATAAGAGAATAATGTTCGCTGTTCGAAAATTAATTTAATTTGTACGGAAGAAATAGGAAGAGAGAGAACAAACACACATATAGAGAGAGACAAAGAGAGAGAGAGAGAGAAAAGGAACAAGGAGGAGAAGAACGAGATGCCGACGGGACGGTGGAGAAAGACGAAGATGAACAAGGACAAAGGAAAACGGTCTGACATAAGACTCAGGTTAGAATACTCTTTGGCCCGTTGAGAGAGAGAGAAAGGGGGAGGATGGTCCCCTGCTGGGTAAAATATAGCGGGCCAGTTCCTTCGAAAGACGCGGGGTCTGTCTCCACCGTCGATTCCTTAGCGGGGCATTGAAACTTTACCTCCCATAATTGATACGAATGTCTTTTCGGCTCGTGCTCGAACATCGCACGGCTATTTAGTCGCCGAGTGGAGTCTTCGGGCCCGTTTCAAGACCCCGCTGGCCGATCTCTGCGTCAATTATCAACGCGTATCTTCGGCGCCGCGCCGTTGCCGCGAAACAGCGTGGCGCGCGTCGCGCTATCGATAACTCAAATCGGATTCTTGTCGCGATATTTCGTTTTTGTATTATTGTTAAAAAAAAAGAAACACAACTTGTACATAAACTTCCTTGGGTAAAAATTTATTCAAATCTTGATTTCTCGTTCGAGTAGAAATAGAAATTGCTCAAAGTGCACAGTCGAGATTAATGATGCCTTTTCTTATTTTCTTCGCGAGACTCATTAAGCACGGTAAATACTCGTTCGCCTTGCAGATGCTGATCAGTGGGTACCTACTAATTACCCAAGACTCGTTTTCTCTACCACACGTTGTTAATGGAAAGTCGCAGGATCGGCGATTTCGATCTACCATCTATGTACGCGCGATCGTATAATTGCAATTATTTTCTGAATTCGCAAAATTTAATCAAATCTGTTGGTAAAAAATTTTTTCTCCATCTGTGTAGCAAAATAAAAATTTATTTTTATTAAATCTATTTGGATCAGTCGCAATTGTTCGCGTTGTTATTATATTAGTGGTTCGGCATAAATACGTCACACTGCGTTTCTTGGAAGACACGAGAAAGAACAATAAGCGCGAGGGGGTGGGTGTTCGGCGAAGGGAGGGAGAGAAACACGTTGAATTTAAAATCGGCTAGGGGGTGGTAAAGGGCGACGCATATAACTACCACCGAAGCGCGCATCGGAGAGATTACGATCTAAATATCTCCAGAAACAAATGCCGAATGCGACTCGGGCCGTTGCCGGTGTCTTTGTCGGCTCCCCGAGCGAGTCCTGTTGTCGGTACCAACACCTGCACGACCGTATGCGTCGCCTGTCATAGAGACCGCAGTTATTGATTGCTCGCCGCGAGAAAGCGACGCAAAACCACGGCTCACTCCTCCGCAACATGATTCTCTTTCCTTCTTTGCTTTTATATTCCCTAACCCTTTCTTCCCGAGAGAAATATTCGACGAGACGCAGAAATATTTTTTTCCATCTCGTTTATTTTATATGTACATTTTTATACTTTATATACACAAATATCTTGTACGTGTTATTGATGCTATAATATCAAGATGATAATTGAATTTATAATATACAGAGTGTCTGACAAAACAAACGACAAAGCGTGGAGGTAAGATTGGGTTAAACAGAAAAGTTTTTTATCATTTTGCAAAATTCGCAATAGTTATTGAGATGTTAATTAATGAATGTGAGCTAATGAGCGCATTGAAAGCGATGGTCCGAATTCTATAGGTGTGTGATTTTCGGCTGTGACAATCAGCTGATTGCCAGAAGTTGTGTCACACGTCGGCTTTGTCAGACACCTTGTCTAATAATTTTTCTCTCTTGCATATCTGTTCTCTATCTTATCTTTGTATAGTTACCTTCAAGACGCCAGAGTGTCACGCTAATCGCTTTCGAAGTCGCCAGGTTAGCCGAGGAAAATTGAAGTTAAACGTCATAGTGGCGCGAACATAAACGCCTTTGTGGCACTCAAGTGGTTCTTTTTTGAGCGCTTTGAGCAGCTTTTTTACGGTCGATTAAGAGGTTGGAGCCGAGTCAATGGATGCAAGACGCAGGTGAGTTTCTTCGATGGGATTCGTCAGCGCGATGATACAACTTCGCTCTACCTGCGCTCGAGATCGCTTTGTCGATCTCGCCAGAGCGGTCGAAAAGCGCTTGAAACGTTGCCTGAGAAAAAAATCCTATATCGCGGGACGTTCGAGACGTGAGAGCTTAATAAAATTACACACAGGACATTTCTCCACGTGGGAGTCGGCCGAGAAATTTTCCGGACGACCGCTCGCGACGGATCAGTTCGCTCCTTTTACACGGGATCATCAAACGCAGGTAAGATGAAGAAGGAAAGAGACTGTATTACAATGGGTCACCCGTTCGGAGAAAAATCGTTTTTTAACTCGGCCCTGACCCGATCTTCCACCATCGAGGAAGCAACAATGCGCGCATTTCGAAGCGGTATAATTTGTATTTTCTGGCTCGCACTGGGGGGTGTGGCGGGAAAATTAAATTTTCCCCAGAGAGATTTCAGCGGATTCGTAAATCGTCGCGAGGTTGTTTGTCATCGTTAAAATAATTCCCTTTGTTTGGAAATCCATGCCGGCGAGAGAGAAATAGCGAATGCGATATACACGAATACGATCTCGAGCACACGGTGGAAAACGGTTTCTATGATGGTTTATAGCACACCTCTCAGATATTCATCTCTTCAAAAAATTCATTCACGATGGAATTTATGGGGAGCACAATTTTATGATTTTCCAACGGGGGAAGGTCACGGTGAGAAATGTCACAATTTTGTTTTATACGTTCACATTTTTATTGGGCGTAAGAAATTGTTAACAGAGTCACAGCTGCGGAACTAATTTCAGATTTCGTTCTTTTAAAAGCGGCTTTTTTTTCATCTTCAAAATATGTCGCGCGCTCACAAAATTTTACATGTATATATACACCGGAAAGGGATTATTCTTTGTGCAAAAATAAGTCGAAAATGTAAAATAAAATTGTTTTCGTGCGTTGCTTAGTTTTTGAGAGGATTAAGTTTGAATCAATTTTTTAAACAAAGAAAAGAGATCTTTTTTTTAATTTAACAATAATCTCTTCCAGTTAAACTTGTTGAAGCACAGCAGCGCAAGTAACGCATCGATTTGCGAGATCATCAGCTTAATGCCAATTAGTATGACATGTATGTACTCATTATCGCGTAGCAGCCACCTGCCAAATTTGCCGTTCCGTAGCGACGTAGTGCATCGTCCCGCGATATGTATATCGGCGATATATATATATGTACGAGGGAGGGCACGAACTTATTATTGCCTCTACCGTCCTTTGCAAAGGCTCTCCCTCGTCTCAATCTCTCCGGACAGCTAGATAACCGATCTCCATTGTCATTTGTTTGTCTAACTTAGCGGATTAGAGCCAGTCATCTGCGTCAAAGGCGGCCGCTCGACCGATCCGGTCGAGATATCGAAGATGAGAGCGCGATTTGTTCGTGCCCGGGCCACCCTTGAGCCGATCGTCCGCGATGGTGTGTATATGTATATATACACATATATACGCGGACGCAAACAGGGATATCTATGTAGGAGTAATTAATCCTTCCGAACGGACATATTAGACGAGTTAACAATATTAGTTTGTAGAGAGCGACAAAAAGTCTTTCCGATTAGAAGCAAAATTTTCTAAAACAATATAACTCTTGCGTGAATTTTTCGTGACTTCGAATTTCTGTAATTAACTAAAGCTATATATATATATATATGACGCAAAATGTTCGTCACAATGTTGCCGTTGGAAGAGAACTCGGAAATCACACGGCAAATTCGACAAACCGACGTGAGGCGTGGTCTGTTTCTAATCATAGAATCCCGCGAACGTGCGTTAATCCGCGAAAGGCACTAAAAACTTTATGCACGCCCTCGAGGTGCAGTCGACGGCGATGACAGCATCTGGTTTTCCGCTATTTCGCCGACGGTCGACTTGCAATTGAGAATTTTTATGTTTCTCAAATTTTTGACTAACTCTCGCACAGTTGTAGATTTTTACACAACATGTATTAAGAGAGATATGTTTTACATTTATAGAACATAGATAATTTTTTACAGGACCTTGAGGATTTTAAACTTTTCAAAAACGTTCGTCAAAGCATATACACATACATGTCTATATAATAGAACAAGCTGCCGCAGCTTTCTCGTTACCGATCGCACTTTTTCTTTGAATTCGAATGCGACAGTGCAGCCACGGATCGAGCCGGTCTCGAAAGAGGAAAGGGAAGACAGAAGGTTCGTGAGAGCGCGTACGTAGAACTGATCGTAAATACGATGCTCCGAGAGCATCATGGCTGTTACAACCCGACCACGATGTCTCAATCCAAGTTCTCCTTCTCGGAACATCTGCGAACTCCGCACGAAGAGTCTTGCTCTCTCTCGCGCGCGCTGCTCGCAGAGAGAAGTAATGACGGCTTTTGTTATATTTCACCGATTAACTTGCTACACCACGTAAATTCTGAATTGTAAAATGTGTTGCTTTTACAAAAAAACGTGTTGCCCCATTTCGAGCGTTTGGATTTCTGAATGCGTTGCGGAAACAAACGTCAATTCTTTTAAGACACGCGTCTGTCTGTTCGTTCAATAATATTATATTTATTTTTTTTAAATTATTCAGTATTCTCGTAAATAAAAAATTAAATAAAATCCATTTCAATTACTGAGAGAAAATCCTCTTTCTCATGCATCGCGCGACACGCCGCGTCTTCGACATTTATTGACCTTCTCTCGCGTCACGGAAAAATCAATCTCCCGATTTCCTCTCTGGAATAAACTAAGCCGCTGCTGCCGATCGTCGTGCCGACCGTACCTTTTCTTCGAATTCAAATATATACTGCGGGCGTGCAGGGGCGAGGCCCTCTCTCTCTCTCTTTCTCTTTCTTTGCGAGGAGATCGGCGAGGAGAGTTATCACGGTGTGGAAACGAGAGAAGCACACTGAGAGAGGAGAAAGGAAAATACGCTCGCGAGGCGCACGGTTACACGGCGTTACTCGTAAATACGATGCTCCGAAAGCATCACGACGCGGTACAAAGAGGCCACGACGTCTCAATCCTGAGTTCTCCTCCTGAGAGGAAACCTCCTTGGAGGGTCCACGAGAAACATACGCTGCTCTTCTCCTCCTCTTTCTTTCTCTCTCTCTTTCTGTCTCTTCTCCGCGTCTTCCTCGCCGTCCTTCATCCTCCCTTCGATTCCCTCCTAGCCCCCCTCACCTCTTTCCCGATCGCGCAGCCCTCTTCTCAAAAGCGTGCAGGACGTTCGCGAAAGGGGTACCACACACCGGGCCTCACAGATCACCCCGCTATCTAAGTCGCCAGATCTCCTGGCTTCGGTGTGCGCCGTGCAACGTAGCCACCACCGCTCCGCGCTCGCTGAAAGAACTCCCTTCCTTCTCTCTATGTCCTTTATTCTTATATTCCGTTGTCTCTCGGGGGCCCCGTCTCTCGAAGTCTTCCGTTCGCTCCGACTACGCCGTTCTCTCCGACTTCTGTGTTGGTCTCGTTCGTTCCTTCGGTCCCTTCATAGTCTTTCTCCAGGTCGCGGATTCTTTTTTACTTTGCTTTCTTTCATCGACAATGCGCGCTGGTTATTTTTTCCCTGTTTTGTCGCGACTTTCTTCGTGCGACGAATCTCTTCTTTTTGATTTTCTTCATTTTCTGTTGTGACATTCTAAAATTTTCATATTGTAGTTTGATAAAATTTGTTCTCTTTTGCTTACTTGTTTATTTATTTCTTTTATGGAAAACCGTAGCATTAAATAAATATTTTATTAGTAATTACGTAATGAAATTAGCAAGCGTGCACTAGATTTACAAAATGTTGTTTTGCAATATACGCGTTTGTACTATATCTCGAAAGATGTTACCAAATTCGATCCGATCGTGAATTAGATGTCTTTGTTCCTCGCCAAGCAACGGCCGAGGAATTCGAGACCCGCTACTACACCAAAACCCGCGGACAGGCTATGGTAATGCAGAATGTCATTTGTTAATTTAAATATCACGATAATTCACTCTACCTCTCGAACTCGCTGTCCCTCTTCCCTGCCTTTCCCCCCTTGCCTTGTCGCGTTCGCGAGACCGGCACTCATTCCCGTCCACTTTTCTTCTTCCATCCTTTTCTTCTTCTTCTTCTTCTTCTTCTTCATCTCTCTTTTTCGAACGCCTGATGATGCTCAGTGTGCCTCTCATTTCCTCCACTCGCGCGACGTATCCTTCCTGTTTTGTTTTCAACGACCCTCGAGGATGCCCCGAACGGCTTTAAAATTTCAAATTAGCTTCAATCGGATTGGTTCGAGCGTGCCAGGCGTATCGCCCGCGAGTCCGACGATGCAATTGGGCTCCCGTTAAAGTCCTTTCGAACGAGAGAGAGAGAAAGAGAGACGACACAAGATGCGCATTGGCGTAGGCCAAGTCTCGTCTGCGATGTCCGTGTCGTTCGCAGAAACGCGACGATAATTTGACGACGTTCCGTTTCGACGCCCCGCGCGCGCGGTAATTACATGAACGCGGAGGTTAAGTATCTTCCCGTGAGAACTCGAACCTCGGGAATAGTATGCGCGACGAATGGAACAAGACGGAAAAGGATGACGAGGAGCGTATAGGTCGACCTCGCTGTTGAACCTGGCGACTGCCGGCATAATAACCGGGCTGCTCCTTTCCCCACCTTTCGTTAGCGCGCTCGCTTAAAAAGTCTTAAACGCGAGAGCAAACACAATTAGAGGCAGTGCCCCGGAAGGGCTTCTTCTTTCCTTTCCCTTCTGCACCCTTCTCTCTTTCTCTTCCCTATATCGCCATAAACCGGGCGCAGCACCTCGGGTGCCTCCTCGCCGCAGAGAGGCGCCGCAGAAGGAAGAGACAAAAGGAGGAGGAGAAGGCGAAGAAGACTCAATCCCGCATGGCGAGCCGCGGTATATAGCCGAGGAGGAAGAGACGATAATAGCCAATCACGCGGCAGACGCAAAAACCACAACGAGACGCGTCGTAAAGACCTGCCGATAGTCTCTCTCTCGTCCTCTCTTTCTCTCTCTCTCTCTTTCGGTTGCTCTCGCGTGTCATCTCTCACCCTCCTCGCAGCATCCACGCGAAACAAGGCCCGAGGCCGAATTGACTGAGAGAGAGAGAGAGAGAGAAAGAGAGTCCCGGGAGTGACCGCGGGATAGGGTGGAGAGACCCTCTTCCCATCGCTTGCCAATGGGGGAGATATTAATTAGAATAATTGCTGCTAACAGGCTCGTTAGCGTTGAACCGAGATAGCAAACGAGCGCGCCTCAGACGCGAAAATAAAATGAGAAGAGGCGCGCCTTTCGTTCCTAAGCAAAACCCGAGCCACTATGCGCAAGAGGATTTGGCGGCTGTGGAAGAAAGAGATACGTGAGGGGAGAGGCAGACGCGAGTTTTAGAGAGACGTACGCCGTCTCCGGGCTTCCTGAGCAGAAGTGCTCCGATCAAGCTCGGAGCGGAATCATTTGCATATTTCTCTCCTTTGTAACATCCGTTTCTCCGTTCGTATGCCGCTCGGACTCTGAACTTGCCGATCTCTCGAACATTCAACGATAAACGAATAAACGCGTATCTATACGTCTGTATGTCGATATTTAAAAAGTGTCACGCTCACGCATGGATATTATCGGGAATTAAAAACTTAATTTACATTAAGAATTTAAATTTTAATTTCAATGTCTATATTATCTTAAGGGGATATTATCCCAGAGCACCCTTTATATAAAGGGATATAAGATATGCGAAGTAGAAAAATGTTCTGAAACAACGTTCGTTTTCGAATGTCTTTCCATACCCTATCGCCAGATTCATCATACGCGTGCAGCTACACGACAGTGTTACATCGAGTCTCGTCGTCTCACATTTCGTGAAAGATCCTATATTCCGTTACACAATACACGATTTGCCAGGTTCCATCTTGATAACGGAGAGTTGAAAGTTCCGTCAGCGGCATCTCCCGCGGAGAACCCATCATCGAGCAATCCTCCTTTGGCGACCATAGCGGCGGCGTGGGCCGCGAGCATCTCAAGTGAACATCCCCTCTACCTCCTTCCGTGGCGACAGGGAGGATACGATAACGACCTCCTGATCGTTATATACCCGCAGTCGACTACCTCTATTCTCTCAGAGAGATACAGAAAGAAGGACGGAACGAGACGGGATCGCGATCGACGGAAAGAGATCGCGAAGAAGTCGGGAGAAGACGGGTTGCTGGTCGGCCAGCAATTCCGTCTTTATTCCGCGGAGCGACGCGCCGCGACCCTCCTAATCAATTCCAATTAGAGAGCGGAATATTTGCGAGGTAGGCATGGCACACACACACACACACACACACACACACACGCACACAGAGGGACTATTAGCAGTCTTCTCTCTACTACCGAGAGAAGTCCGCTGACTCGTCGCTCGTAAATCAAGTACCGGCCCATACAGAGAGAGAGAAAGAGAGAGAGAGAGAAAGAGAAAGAAAGGGAGAGAGAGAGAGAGAATTCACTGTGTATAGCCACGAGGAGTCTCTAAAACGATGTATGTACCCCCGGCGTGTTCGCGCGGCTCTCGTACGTGCACGCACGCGGTCCATGTACGCGCGTACACGCGTGCAACGCTCAAGATAGTAGTGGAGGACGACGAGCGACGAGGCAGGAGGGCCTCACGGTGACCGGGAGACGATCACCAGCTAACGAAGCGAACATAACTCGGCCGATACAACTCAATACGCGATCCTCGGTGACAGTTTGCTAAAACAGAGTATTTCTAATTGACTGGATGGGCCGCATGCTGATTAGGACTTTTCTTTTACCCTCCTTGTGGGATCGCTCGCGGAGAGTCCGCGCTGTTTCTCCCGGCCTGGAAGAAACACGTTGATTGGACGCGCGTGGGCTATACACGCCGTCCGTCGTTACGCGCATTCAACCTCCCGGGCTGGGCCTCTCGTCAGATCGCCCGGATGATTGATCGCGGTTAAATATATTATAACCACGCGGAAAAGGCAATCGCATCCTTAAACACACCGGCAGGTGTGTTTTGATTTGTTAAATTGAAACGTTCCGACGATAAGCAAACAAGAGTTTGCTTCTACATAGTTAATTTCGCGGACTACGATAATATAAAAATTGCAACGCAACCGCCTCAAAGACTCCGGAGGATTTTAATGAAATTTACGAACTACAAATGTAACACATACGCACACGCACACGAAATCGTTATTGTTCTCAAACGTCGTGCGAATACGCGATGCCGTTTTACAAAACGCAACTGTATGCAAAATCATCTCTGTGTAGTCGCACCCCGGGCGAGTTACGTCGCGGGGTCTGCACTACAATGGTAGTTATTCAAATTCCCGGTCTTCCCATTTTATTCGGCAGGCCCCCTTCGCATCGCCCCATGTGAGAGAGGTCGCGAAAGCTAGATCGTGGATCGAGATTTCGAGGGAATTCGAGAGAGTTTATACGAAACCACGTGGCGGAGTTTAGAGAGGTCCGCGGTCGAATTTAAAATTCTAATCTTATGATTTGTGGCGGTCTGTCGATACTTCCCCGATGGCGGCCATGCCGAGAAACGACTCTATTAGCCGGACTTTGCCGGTCGGAGCCGCGCCCGGGAGTCACTTGCGCGCGGTGCAACCCCCCTTATTTATTTTTCCGCCTAATGACACAAGGATTATTGCGCTACTTTGGACGAGGGAAAAGAGGGGATTAAAGTTCGCTTTCGTCACACCATGTTGTGGGCGTCAATGGGAATGTAAATCGCGAGCGCGCAATTTCGTTCTCACCCAACGGAAGTTTCCAATCTACACATGTGCCACATTTATTCAAATGTAATAAATTAGTTTGAAAACGCGTAGGTAGAAATAAAAAAACAATCAAACATGCGTGCAATGCAAACGCGCTGCGTCTCGGATTGCAACTGTAATTCGACGTCAGCTGGTCGGTTTTACCACCGCTCGATCGATCCCATTATCTCGACGATTAACAAATCCAGCGCTTAATTGGACCGATCTGACGATAACGACGATCGACATACGATCCACACCGGATGCACGCGACATATAATTACAAAGCCGTAAAAGTTCTAGACCTCCGGAAAGCTATATTTCCGCGATAAAACTTCTATCAAAGCGGAAAAATGATAGAGGTGATAGAAAAACATAACAATCACACAGGCACGCACGTAATACATGTATATGTATACGCGCGTGCGTGCGCGCGTTAATAAGACGTACGCAATTAAATCTTTAATTGCGCGCGCTCTGAGATATTTTAATTGCGCTTTACGTCGCATTACGCGCGCGCACATTACGTACGGATAATCTGACTTATAACGGGGCAATTATTAGAGAAACACTGTAAAAATTGTGAAACTTTGGAACGTGCAATTTGTACTTCTTATTTTTTTTTTGACACAAACAACTGACGCGGCGTCAGTGACGCTCGTTCTAATTGCTTCGAACGCAAGTTTACGAAAATATGCGCTCGCATATCGTCGTTTTTTTCTTATGCAATTTGGTTCGGATTATTCCGAGAGAGTATTCAAAATGTATATTTTGGAGATTGCGTTATCTTAAAACTTCTCTTCAATTTCGAAATAAAGTTGGTCGATTTCGACGACGGACAGGCGCATTGATGGTTCGAAACCGACGATGAAACGGGAAGTAATGAGAGAACCACTTAGCCGCGACGCAACACGGTTACACATCACGCTTGTTAAAGGTAGTACGCGGAGGTTTGGGATGGAGAAATTTGAAGACGTTCTGGCCAATTTAAATATATATTGTTGGCCCCCCCGGTTTAATTAAGCCTACTTAATTTTCTCGAAGGGTCCTCGCCAATGCTTCTCGTAATTAGTATACGGCCGCGCATGCCGGTCTCTCCACGGTCTCGTCTCGGTTAGCCCTTTTGTTTTCTCTCTTATTCCGCCGCGTGTTAGCAGCCTCACCTGTATCTTCGACTCTCCTCCTTCGGCGTCATCCTCCTCTTTACCGCGACGGATTTCCGAACGAGGAGAGCGCATCAACGAGTCACTCTTACCTTGCACTTTTTCCGACGGAGCCATTGTCCGTTGCGCAAGTCTCCTCTCGCGTTATTAATCTTTTCTCGCGAGATTTTTTTTTTTTTTGCGGCAAATTATTCGGTTTATCAAAAGGAGAAGAGGAGCACACGCGTATCGAGGTGAGACCTTATTTTTAAATACGTTTTATAGAATATTTTTTTGAGAGGAAGCGGCGTTTGCGCGCATTTTCGCCGATCTCACTCGCGGCGTGACATTGTGTATCGCCTGTGATATAATAATTAACAACGCTATCGTTAAGCGACTGTCGAGGATTTGCGTAACTTTTTTTTTTTGATTGACTTTGTCCGAGAAAAAACAGAATCGGAATATCGAAGCCCCAATTAGCAGTATTGGAGAATCGAAAAAAGAGACGTAAAGAATTTTGCAAAATTATTAAAAATTACGTTTGAATATTATTGAATTCGAGACATTATTTCAACAAAATCTTGTGAGATTACTCTAACGACAGTACACGCGGCACGCGATATCTATTACTCGACTCGCAGTCAAAAATACCGCAGGCAGTATACGTGTAACAATAGCAGTCAATTGAAGGCCCGTAGAGGGCGATTGTCCCCCAAACACACACCCTTCACGTACGATCTGCGACGCACGTTATTTTTCTATGGCTCAGTATTCTTCTAGCATATGCTTACACGTTTCCCCTCGTGTGTGCACAGCGGATCACCAGTTACATTCCCACCCGAGGATTTAAAGTGGCTTCGGATGATAATCCGGCTAGTTAAACCTCTGGCAAACATGATCAAAACATCGGCTCGTGTGCGACTCGCGTTGCTTTTCCATAAAAATAGGCTCTTTCGCTTATCGTATTTGCCGTTCGCACAGTTAAAATAATTAATGATCGCAAGGAAATCGTGGAAAAAAAAACTGTAACCTTCGTTCTAGAAGGAAAATCTATCGATGAAAATATTTCGTGGGAAGTTACGCAAAATAAAGCAGCACAGCTTGGATCTAACGAATGCGAATTTTATAGTTTTGTTTATATTTATATAAGCGACCTTTGCTCGAAATAACGCTAACTCTTTAACACTTTGCACGTCAAGTGACAACCTTGTTAGTTTCGAAAAGTTGTCGTTCTATTTCACATGTGTGTTAACTCAGGTGACGATAAAAAGAAAAAAAACAACACAAGATTGCGTTTTCTAAGATACTATAAGACACTATAAATGTAAAGTGGATTGAATATTTTATTAAATTATTTAAAAATGTAACTAGTTTTGAAAGAGAGTTGAACACTCGTGCACAAATCGGTTATTACAAGTAAAATTTTGAATAAGCTGCGATAGACGAAATCAAGTGAAATAATATCTTCTTGTAAGATATTATTTCAAGTGAAATAATATCTTACAACTCTTACTTTTAAGACAAATTTTTTCTAATAAATATCTATTTATCGTAAGCACAGCGTGAACGTCAAGTATAGAATAGTATTCAGCATTTTCTCTTTTCTCGTTTTTTCTAATATCCACGGATTATTAATAATCTATTAATAATCAGACTATCCGGCGCAAGTCATCGTATGAATGCGACCGATAACACGGATATTAAACGTGTCTCTCCCCTTACACATTCTTCGTACGTACTTACAAACACACGTATTTACGGGTGCCAATGAATTCGTGATCCGCGTCTATATCATATGTAAATCGGTTAACGTCGTTATGGCCAGATTACACGCAATGATCTCTATCACACTATTTGCATTTCCCATCGTCGTAGTCCCGGCCCTTCGCGTAAGGGACGCGATGATTTTTTGGCACGGGGGCGAGAAGCTTATTAAAAGAGGCAGGGGAGTCGATCGCGCCCCTCGGCATCACGACGCGTACGAGGGGATCGACGTTATTTTATTAGTTTATTTATGCATTGGGCATAATATTTATTTACGCTGCATTCCCGACCGGCGACGGGAGATCGCGCGGACTTTGATTGGCTTCGGAGCTAAAGCCCACGTAAATCCTACGCGCGTCTCATAAAGATTAATACATCGCGAACGGTAAGCCATTGGCTTTCACGATGACGAAGACGTATGATTAGAAGATTGCTCGCTCCTCTATTTGTTGAAGATGAATTATGACCGGGCGAGAGAATATATTTCGAGAAACAATTCGGTAAGGCCGTAGTTCACGCGTCGATTAACAGAGATAATCCATAATAAAAGCGACGCCGAGAGAAATTTAACACACAATCGCGAGTCATTACAATATAAAAGGATATCGTGATAAATTAATTGGATCGCGCACATTTCTGCTCTCGCTCCTTTTTTCGCGTGATATTTAAAATCAATTTTTCGCATTAAAATTCCACAGGCTGTTGCGAGCAAAGTGGAAGATAAGACCCGGGACAAGCCTCCTTATACAGGGAGGCCTAACAAGGTCCAATACTTTTCCCGTCTCGCAACCAGTGGCAATATATTAAAGCCCAAAGCGCGGGGGGTCTTCGCATTGTTGCCGCCTGTCTCATCGCGTACCCGGTAAACTTTTGTCTCCGATCTTCGATATATATGGAAGACCTTGCGGGAGGGGGCATATCGATTCTTTGCTCTTTGATCGATTCTGAAGATTGCGAAGAGAACGCGCGCGCCTTCTCTCCGAGAGAGAGAGAGAGAGAGAACGTATATCTCTTTGCTAGAATTAAATAGACCGAAACGAGAAATGATACGGAAATTGATCCCCGCAGATCTGCGCACAGGGTTTTTTGTTTTTTTTTATACATGAAGAACTGAAGTGTAATAAGTTGCGGCTATTTTATTAAGCTCTGCAAAACTGGCAATCAGGCATATAATTGTGTTTGAGACGCGGCGTGACGGTCGGTTATTTGAACGGTCGCTTAATGAAGCGATGGCAACGCGCGCAATCAGCAGCCGCGCAATTCTCTCTCTTTCTCTCCCGCGGCATCGAAGATCAAACGCGTGTATTTCGAACACCACCGTACCAGGTAGATCTCGTATCTCGCCGCGATGCAAATTCGGTGAATTCTACAGATGCCTCGCACACTAAAGATCGCAAATTCAGTGCGGGCCAATGAAACAGTCCGAGTGGTTAATTGCACAAAAGGTTCGAAAAAAAAAAACAAAAACGAGAGAGCCGATGATACCTGGAAGAGAATGACGGAGAAAGAACGCTGGGGGAGGAGTGAGCGAAAGAAGACAAGGTCGAAAACAAGGGAAGGATCTCGCGGTAGCGATGGCTATGTGAAGTGTATATTCGAAACACTTTGCGAAATTTATTCTAACAAATTTGTACGAATTTAATTACTATCTTACGCGCAACAAAAACTTTATCGAAACGCGTTAACGCTTTTTTTACACGTTTTATCTTTAATGCGAAACAAAGTCTGCATTTCAGATAATTACGTATTCACGCAAGTTATTACGTTTAGAGTAACAAATTGTTTATTTTTACAATAGAAATAAAACAAAAACACACATCGGGAATATTAAACTTTCGTGAAATTTCCCGAGAGCGTGCGATCTCTCCGCGTCGACAAGTGTAATAATTGTCCGAGAGTAACAAATTCTATCGTCTCAAAGTGACAAATTACATAAAGTCCGTGATTTTTTGTTGTAACTGAAACGCATCATCCGAAGAAGCGTGTCCGCAACGAGCGAAATGAAGCCAGCAAGAAGAAGCGTCGAGAAGGACCGACGCTAACCGGCGCATTACTCCTCATCCCAATACCGACGCCGCTGCGCCCATAAAATTTGTTTGCATTCTCCCCCTCAAAAAAAAAAAAAAAAAAAAGAAGACACACGGCGAAAAACAAAGATAGGACCGAAAATGTGCATCGAGTCGCGCGGCGGGAGAAGAGTAAAGGCAGGATGCAGAAAAAAGGGAGGAAAAGAAGAAGAAGAAGAAGAAGAAGAGAGGAGAAGAGATGGAGAACGGTTTCGCGAAGACTCGGGTTGGCTAACGGATGATTTAATTAAGAGAGGCACAAATTACAGGCCCGCTGGATGCTAATGCCCATCCACGCTCGGCTCGGTAGAAGCTCCTTTAATTAGACGCTCCTGATTCATTGAGAAATTAAGCTCTGACGAATGATGGCTACCAGGCGTCGCCGCGCGGCTTTTTCAGCATCCAGTACTCGCGAGTAACCGCCCGCGAGGACTTGCTTCGGTTTTAATTTTTCATCGCGTTATTCGAGACGCGCTTGAGTGTATTTTTTAAAAAACGAATACAATTTTCTATCTCATTCAACATCTCATCCGACTCTCAAAAAAAAAAAGTCGCAGAAAACGTAAGGAATAAAAATAAGCTCACAAATCTCGGAAGAAGAAGGGAAACAAGGTCTTTTTATTTTTCCAAAGACAGAAGGGAGGTAAGAAAAACGAGAGGGAGATAAATCTTGATGCAGTTAATACAAATGGTGAGAATTTCTGCGCAAACATCTCACAAATTTCGTGGCAGATGACTTGTTTACAAAGAGAGGGATCACGGAACGATGGATATTGCGTTGCTTTCGGATCGATCATGATGAAACTCGAGAACGGGCAGGTTTTTCTCTTTTTCGTGATATTTAATAAAGAAATTTTGTTCTTGGCGTGTATTTCGAACGTGAAATTCTTGCGGAATAATTGTATATAAAAAAAGAAATTTATCCAAAATTCTCTTTCGCAAGTCTTTCGGATTAAAAATTTCAAATAACTAATTTCTATGCAACTCGCAAGCGATTCGACGAAGAGAAACACAAACTTCAGATTTGCATGTTAATCAAGCAATCTCACGCGGAAGTAACATGCGGTTTTTATGCGCGCTCTTCTTAAAGCTTATTTATACATATGTATCAAGCTCGTAAAGTAGCTCAAATTTTACTCTGCACTTTTTGTTTTAAGATTTTATTTATTCAACTCTGGTATGTTTTATTATCCTCGGAATCGATGCACACACATCAACGCATCATTATCCCGCACGTTTAACGCACTAATTACTAATTAGTAGCTCAAAAATTTATGTAGAGAACAATTTTAATTCGCCGTATCACAAAACTTTTTATTTCAAAATAAATTACAAAAACGCGAGTTTAGAATAAATTGTGGCGTTTTAAATTAAAACAGGCGTTGTTACATACGCAGCGTATAATATTTCTATTCTCTAATAAAGTCAATAGTGACAAAATAGTTTGTCAAAGAACTATGGTAGTATGTAACAAACAATGTGATAACTAACGGAATATATAACAATTTAACGTACAACGCAGACAAATCTATCAAAAATATCAAAACATCGAATATACGTAATACGATTGATGTTAAGCGGATTTGCGAAAATCCAAAAGGAGAAGCGCGTGTAATCGTCTCTCGTTATAGAAACGACACGAATAGGTTCGAGGAAAGAAAGTCGTGAGGAGCTGAGCGTAGCGATCCGGTGGCGAGTGCGTTAATTAGTGGGATGCTCACGCGAGCGGGCAATTAAAACAACATCTTCATTATTAGGTGTATGTACCGAACTCGATGGTCCGGCTCTGACGGCGAGAGGCGAGTCGAGAGACGGGGAGAGTCCGGTAGTCCATAAGCGGAATAACTCTCGGTAAAGCCGTGCTACCGCCTCGTTACCGTCGCGTTATCGCGATCGCTGACCAGTCCGGGATTACTTAACGCCATTTTCATTCTGCCAGAAAGAACAAATACGTTTTCATAATTGGACAAACGTCGGTCGCTCCCGAAGAGGGAGAGACCGGTCGCGCCGGGAGAAAAGAAACGACCGCCATTTCTGGGAAGAAACACGCCACTACGCTAATTGTTTCGTTAAACGTTCGAACCCGGAACTCTAGTGGCTTGATTTATTTATCGAAGAGCGATGAATAATTGAAGAGACAAGTATGAGTACGAGGAACCGAAATGCAGGTGTATTTGCTGTTCTGAAAGTTCAGACGGCGGTATATAGCGTAACAAAGTGTCTTGTAACAGTTTGCGCCTGGATATTAAGTAAGCGCCAATTTTCTTAATTTATTCTTATGTCAACACATATATACTCACATATATGTGAGATTTAAAAAAAAAAGAGAAGATAAACTGACAAGACACGCCACTCAAGTTTTCTTACCCCCATGCTGCAATATTATTCTCAAAAATCCGACGTCTTTATAGCCTCTTATAAAATTTCCCTGATAAAAAAAATATATTACGAATGAACGACATAGATTTCCCGCACACGTCTACTTAATTTTTTTTTCTCGGTGCAAAATTTCAAGATCTCCGACGACCGTCGTACATCTCCGTAACGATCGTCCCGCGCGTATCATCTAATAAAATCTCGGGGATCGTAATGAAAACCGCGAGGTGAAAAGCAATTCGAGGCTCTTTCGAGACAGCCGGTCTCGAAAGAAAAACGCAGAAAGAGGGGTACGAATATGCCTAACGCGCAAAAAAGGAGAGGGGGTTAACGACGTTAGCGCCGGCAACGCGTATATTTTATTATTTAATTTCAGCCGGCAAGGCGTTATGAGACATGAAAAAAGTCTTGGGCGATATTGTAGGTGGATTTCCAAGCGAGAACACGCCCCTGATGCCCCGCGTCCTACCACCAGGCCCCGGGAACCCCCTGTTCGCCACCCTGTCCCGTGCCCTCGGCGGGCGACCGCCGCGCGCGGTGACATTATTATTCGTTATGAACGGGTTTACGAGGCCGCAAATCATAGCCATGTTCATATTTCGAACGGCCGCTCTCCTCGTTATTCAGTTTAATGGCGGTGGTATTTGAATTCCCGATCCCGCCCGCACTGTCTCCCCTTGCCGAGCCGCCCCCGTGTCCTCTGTTCTCTTCGCGTCTTTCGCCACCCGCCGCCGTCGCCGTCGCGCGTCACGAAACGACATTACAATGTTAACTTCATATCGCGAGATCACTAAATCCTCCAGTCTCATATACGATTCATTGTGCAACGCTTAACAAAACAGACATTTGCAATTATTAGCAAAAAGTTATTAGCATTTCTTCTCTTTGCGCCCTCGCAAAGAAACAATTATAAAAATTGAAAAGAAATTCTAGAAAAATTATGGAGAAAGAAATTATGGAAAAAGTATGTGTAAACTTTCAAAAACAAACTTTTACTGAATTCAAAACTAATAATAAAAAAATAACGCCTGTAATCGAATATAAAACTAGCTAATAATATATTTGAGCGAGTAAGAGAGAAAGAAAGAGAAAAAAGATAATACGAAGCGCACACTCATTCGCATGCTATGAATTCAATGAAGAGGCTTCACGAACCCCGATTTTCCCCGCGTTGCTCTTTAGAATCAAATTACGCGCTCTTTGAAAACGAGCCTTGTAGGTTCTTTGGAAAAACAAGCAAAGACGACAGTGCCGCTAAGTAGTTTTCCTTTCCTCCGTTAGAACCCTCTCGAGATGTTTAGGGATGATGTCGTCGAGGATCTCTGCACCTGGTGTCGGAAAGCGACGAAAGGATTGAAGTGCGACATGATGTTTCCCGTCTTGTCGCTCGCTGAGTGTTTGAAACAATCCGGGCTTAACTGTTGTCGCGATTTGAATCTCACAAAGCCATTGAGCCGCTAAGCGAACTGTGATCTGCGGAATCCAATTATACGTCGCAAAGAGGACCGCAGCATGAGAAAATTGACACAGAGATCAAAATCGCGCTAATTCGACAGATACAAATCGAACATCTCGTCGCGAATCAATTGCTCGGGTATTCGAATATTATTTCTATTGAATCTATTCGTAAACATCACACAGGTTTTTGCCTAATGTCGCGAATTTCTTTCGCGTGTTCGCGCGATCATTAAGAAACCCCCGAAGAGTCTCCGCCGCGTCAACAAAGCCCGACGATATGGCGGCGGGCAATGTTCCGCAGTAAATTCGGAACGTGCGCGTGTCGCCGTGCGAAAATTAAAGACCATAAATCACACGTGCGTTTCGCATCGGCGGCCCATGAATATTAATGAAAATCATTGCGTCGTTTACAGGCCTATTAATCCGGGGGTTAAAATATTCCGTCTTCGGTGTGTTTTATCGGTCGCTGCTCCACGCGGCAGCGCTCAGGCCGCCGATGAGGCGGTCGAGGGAGAACGACGTTATTAGTCCTATCGATCATCCGACGCGAGGACCGACACCCTTTTTGGACCCTTTTGGACGTGCCGCGCGTAGCTTGGCCGCTCGTCGTTTAACACACCACGCGCAATTTTCTCGCTTGCCTCTCGCGACTCATTGCCGATTTATTCATCGGTCAAATATTTCTCACAACATGCTTTTTTATGTGCAATGTATAAAATAATTCTAATTGATTACAGCTGCACACGTCAATTTTCTGCAACCGCTTCCTCGCAACTACAAGGAAATTAAATTATTATTTTTTCAACTCTCTTGTACGTGATTACAATTCACTTTGTGCAAAAATTACTCGTTAATCGATTTACGTTTTATTATCGGTAATAAAATATTTAAAACATTTTTGTTAGAGCGTAAACTTACTACATAAACGAACGATAGAAATCGACTGTGTTTATATTCTTTCGTTGTAATAATATCGAAAGTGTTCCGACTGCGGTGAGAGATTTACGGTCGTCGATCACCGGGAAATCGCCAATATTTTGGCAACGCAAAACTAAGGGAAGCTAAGACCACCCGTAAGAGAGACCCTTTCCTCCCCTCCTCGATTTCGAGATCGATCGATCTTTCCTGCTGAAAATACACGCGCCTGTCCGGGGTACGGACGGGGGGGCCGTAAAACCGAACCGGCGCGATACTTTAATGGCCTCCGAGAAAATCTATCGAGAGCACGGTATGTATACAGAGGACGAATTTCGATGTGCCGCGTTTTAGCGTAATTTGGCGATTCCTGTGCAAACGCATATCCCGATATTCCGATCAGTCGCGGCGGCTTTGACGCGGCTGACCGGACCTGTGGTCATCCTCGCGCGGGGATTCCCGCGACGGACTTATCCCGCGGGAACACTGTGGATTTTCTTGAGCGCTTTATCCCCGAAGCGCTCTCGCGTGTGTGTCGGAAAAAGGGTAAGGAAAGTGTGGCATATGTAAATCCGCGAATACGTAGACCGGCGCACTTGCGTTAAACAATGGCTTTTGTTTCACGCGAGAAATGCGACGGGATAGAAAAAGCGCCTGCTTGCTTTGCCCATATACACCGATGCCATTGAAAAACCTTAGATTTTCCCCATAACGCGCAAACTCGCAACTCTCGCGCGGCTTTCTTTCGCGCGAATTGGTATTTTCTTTTAGAAGAGCGTTGACGCTTAAAATTTCTTTCAAGCTTATTGTCTTATCAGCATGTTATTTTATAATACAGAAAAAAAAAGAATTGCAACATGTAAAATAGAAGAGTGTGTGCGGTAAAAAGACTTGTGTGAAAAAAAAAAAAAAAAATACGCAACACAATAGTCTGAGAGGATGACGTTTCTCTTCGGGGAGGGGGCGGCAATACACCATCGCTTCCGTTTACGAACTCGAAATGAATATATCCCGGAGTAAAATCCCGCGGGAATAACGCGTCTTCGTGCCGATTTCGAGCGCGCTGCTGTGTGAAAAGCGGAAAACGATCAAAAGCGCGCGCGAGCGAACGCTTAGGTAGAAAGAAAAATCGTTTTATAAATTCTATTCGCTTCCCCCTGCATTTCCTTTCTGTCCTACGACTCTCCTGGCGTCTCTCGTATCCCGAAATGATCTTTTTTTTTCTCTCTCGACGAGCGCGAGTGCTCGCGCCAATCCGGCCTATTCGCCCGATCCGGCACCATTTCGCTTTTTCGTTATCGCGTCCAATTCCAGCGGAAGATATCCGGACGGCGATAAGGGCGCGCGGAATTTAAATAAAACGAATCAATATTCAAATCCGCCGCTCTCGCTGCTCCGGTTCTCTCTGAGTGTTCCTTCCCTTCAACCCCCGTTCCCAAGATCTCCTTTTTCTTCCTTCTTTTATTTATTTCGTTCATCTCTATTTCCCGCCGCACTGCTCAACCGTCCTCGTCTCTCTCTCTCTCTCTTTCTCTCTCTCGTTTGCTCGAGATTCACTTCATTCATTGGTACAATATCGAAGCGTCTCATTTATTCGCGTCTTCTTGTCGAATCGGAAACGATCTCCTTTTCAGACGCTTTCAACCTCTGTACCGATTGGGTTTCAACAGCCCGAATGATTGGTTTTATATTCCGTAGATTGTCTTCGTTCTGTTCGCCCCAGTTCGTTGCCGAAAAAAAAACACACCAGGTTTGATAAATCTCTTTAAAACAACGAGTGTGTAAAATTAAATTTATTTTTATGTCATATGGTTTAATTCTTCATCTTCAATCGCAAATATCGCAGAGAAGCGACGTCGACGAAAGCCTCGGCTTTCGTTTTAAAACGCATATATAATTTCTTAGGGGGAGGCGTTTCTTCACCGGCAATTAAGACTTTTCTCTCGCGATGGTTTTTCATAAAGCCGTATTAAATCCCGCGAGGGCATCGCGGCGCGTTACATCGCGCGGCCACCAAGAAGTGGCGATATCATCCCTCCGCGCGCGCGAGAGAGAGAAAATATTATTTCTTATTCCAGAGTGAACCGCGCGCCGCCGAGGAACTTTCACGAGGTAGGAAGAAGAGGAAGAAGGGGAAGCATTAGGCGAGCGAAATAATTCTAAAGAAATTTCATAACTGTCGCGGCGACGGACCGCTATAAGAGATTCTCCAAGGTAATAACCAAAACGAGAAAGGCGGCTCTTTCCCGTGGCCTTGGAATGAAGAAAGGTTCGAATAAGACGGCACACGGGGATGTAACCGTGATTTGTGGCGAAACAGATTACGCGTCTCATTCGAATCGCCGTATTTCTATCAACTCTCTCTCGGACACACTTCGTTATGAGAATCGTGGTTTTATCGTGGTTTTATTTTTTTTAGTTTATTTCTTTATTCACGAACAAAATTGATACTGTGAGTTTCAAACGAGAGAGATGATATTTCTCTCTCTCTGAACGGGACTGATAAAAAAAAAGACAAATCGTATGAATTTCACAGAGAAGATAGGGTTGTCAAAAGAGAGCTTGCGTAAAATTCTGAGTGAAAGTCGGGGTCGTCGCGAAAAATAAGCTGAGAGAAATTTGGTGGTGAAGAGGTGAGTTCGCAAGTGGCCAAATTTGGTCGACGGAGGTCGTGGTTGGAAACGGCGGGGGTCGTGAGCGAGATGGAAAAGAAATTCTTTTCGAAATTTCCTCTTCGACCGCGTAAGCACCTCTGTCGCGCGATCTGTCAAGCCCAGCTTTCCGTCTCTCCGCTCACCCTCCGAATTTTCCTGTCATTCTTTCTCTCTCTCTTTTCCTCCCCCATCCTCTCTGATCCGTGCCCTCTTTTTCTACGTTGCTCTCTCGACTCTCGGGGGCGTTTTATTCGCATTCAAATGGCAGCACTTTAATTTGCATGCTAAGAGTGCTCGCCGTCCTCTCCCGGTCGCCACCCCCTGCCACTCTCCCTGCCTGGATTTCCATTTAAACTCACAAAATGGCGCTGACTCCGCGGGGCTACAAAATTTTTTATTGAAAGATTCGATGTGGATAACGCCAATGCTCGGGATAAAAAAAACGAGCGAGGGAAGCGAACGGGACGCGCGAACGAAAGAGAGCGAGAGAGAGAGAGAGAGAGAGGGAAAGAGAGAGAATGAGTAGCTGTCGAAGGGGTGGCGAAGGAGGATAGGGAAGAGCGAACTCACCGTTTCTCTACGGGGACGTTATTCTCCGAGATAAAATTCCTTTATCTGTTCTATGACTGCGCGTCACCTGCTGAGATAACCGCCTCGTATCACGTCTCCGCATCACTTTCTCCGCTCTTCGCAAGTGCCGACGTTACATCCCTGATCGCCTAATTCGCTCGTCTTTATTTTCAAAATGTACAGATTTTCACAATACCGCTTCCTCAAAATCATCCCGCGGGATCTTTACAATCTTTGTGAATGGAAACAATAATTCCATAGACGTTTTCATCAATTAGTTAAAACTTGTACATATATAACGGAGAAAGATTTCGTAAAAAAATAAGAAACACCAGTTTGCTCTTTGTTACATCATGTCTGCGAAAAGTTATCGATAGTTCGTACAAAAATTGTACAGAGAAATATATAGACCTGACGGTAGCAAATTGTAAGTGTGAAGAAAGAGACAATAGAGCGAACTTTGAGACAATCGATAATTTAAGAATCCGCGTCGTGGAATCGAGTAAAACGTTTTCCGAATCTCGTTTCGGCGTGCGTTACGAGCGACTTTTCTCTTGTCTCTCGCATTCTTTATCCGGTCTTACAAAAAAAAAACACTAAATCTCTCCAAATTTTTGTCGCAAAGGCGCCTCTTTTCCGCTCTTGCGATCTGTACGCGTTATATTACATTTACATTGTGTGTAGGCGCGTATGTGTGGTTTTTTTTTATATTCAACAGCAGTTCTAGAACTATCGAATGTTCATTAATAACCAATTTCGCATTAGCTCGATGTAATTTAGAGACGAAGCGTTTCCGTGGCGAGATACCGCGACGGAAATCCCGAAAACGGAGCCGCGCTTTCGGTGTCGGGAAGGAAGGTCGTTTATTGGTCCAACTGGGCAAACACAATCCCATCGATAACCCTCGAACTGTTCCAATCCACGACCCCTCCGAAACAATAAGCCATTGACTCAACGTTATCCGCTTACAAGGCAAACGCCGGCTCGGCGTTTCCGCCTGGATCTTTTCGAAAATTCGAAATCGCGTCGTGACTTCAAAGCGTTTGCGGACCGTTTCCGCTGTTTACGGAGCTATTAGGGTGTTTAGGCATTAGGGAGCGGAGTGGATCATCCCTCCGTTGCTCTGCTTCGACCGCAGCTATGTTTACACTCTCTCTCTCTGACATGTACTGATTCCCTGGGATTGTATTAGCCATTTGGCACTTCTGTCCGTTCCGTCGACCGCTGTTTGATGTGCGCGACATGTGTAATTATGTCTGGAAATGTTTGATTTTTCGCAATGTGATGCGTTTTTTTTTTTTACAATTGCGCTTGTATTTGTGCACAACATTCGACATATGTTTTATAATGGTGACAATTATATTTAATTCACACACAAATTCGCAATAAAAAGTCTGAAGTATGGTTTTTGTAATCAAGTGCAAATTATAACGTGCAAAATTGCACTAATTAGAACACGTGGTTTTTTGCATAAGTTTTAAATATAAAATTTTTTTTCTCGCATTCTCTGTCACAATTTTACATCGAGTCAATCTCATAATGAACACTCGGATTAATGTTCCGATCGAACAAGTTCTTTGCATTACTCCCCAAACCTCTCCCTCCTTCCCCGTTGCGATATCCTCAATTATGCACTCGGTGCGCTCCGTTCGATTACTCCGCTGCTACGTGCGGCCTCAATTAATAGAATCGCTCCTTCGATAGCCTCACACATACGCTCCCGTTTACGAGCCACTTTTCTCGCACCGCCCTTCTACCCTCCCGCCAACATCACCGCCCGCCAGCGGCGAAATAAATGCAAGTGCCGATACAGCGGCGATCGTGTGCTGGGTTTTCGATTCGAGGGTAAACGAGTTCAATCCCGAAGCGATCGGCGCCGTTATCGTAGTATCCGTGAGAACCTCGATAGTTGCCGCGCGTAGAGAGGGGGATGTATCGGTAGGCGCGGCGTGAGGGTTCGGCCTAGATGGAAGGAGGGAGGGTCTCACCCCAAGCGATGGATCGCCAAAAGAAGATGTATGAAATTCCGGCGCCTCCTAGTCGGTTTTCTCCGCCGTTGGAGTAGAATATATTGGATTCTGGTAGTCAATAGAGACTGTTAGGGGTGGCAACACGCAGCCAGAGGCCGGCGGCGTTTTATCACGGGGCCTTGATATACTGGGCGGCCGCTGTTAGAGGGGTTAATCTCTCACGCTCGGTTAGCTCCTATTTCTAACCTCCTCGCCCTTTCTCTGCTTTTCGATCCCTCGCCAACCCCTACGTGCCTCTCCGGACGTTCGCGCGTTCCCGTTTCTCTCTCTCTCTCTCTCTGCCTTCTCGACCATTGGTTAACGGTGACATTTTCCGATACTTAGATGGGGAATGTTTGGCGGTAGAGGCCAATTTGGAACAGTCAAAATGGGATGAAAACGGCGTGAAAGGCAAAGTGAGCGTAGAATATCAAACAACGACACGTACATTTCAACGCGAGTATAAAAAAAAATATATATATATATATATATTTACGTCAATTCGACTACAGAGTTAACAAAAGAAGTTAATTTGTGATATATCAACATATTAATTAAAAACAAAATATGTTGCTTGCGGAGAGAGAAATCTTCTTCAACAATTTTGCGTAAAACATCGAGCAAGCAAGCGCGCGCACCAATAAATATATAGGCCGTGCCGTAATTACCGCCAGTAATTGAAGTCGCAATGGAAAATCGAGATGATCGAACGGACAATAGAGCACTAAATGGGTAATTGCCCGTTATTTCGGAATAACGCAACGCGATCGACGACGCGGAATATTAATCGAGTATTTATCGCGGTTTGGCGAAGTTGACAAAAGGGAATGGAATTGCGATTTATCCGCTTTATGTTGTGTGAGTGGAAAAAAGTTCAATTAGCGGAGTAACAAATGAGCGCAAAAAGCAAAAGCTTATTAATTCGTTACGTAAGCGCTTACATTCGCGCTGGCATTGAACGCGGATCTTCTCTAACTTCCGCGCGAAACTTGCCTCGACTCGTCTCCCAAGAGTCTGGCAAACGTTTCGGTTTTTCGTTCTCACAAGACTCTCGCGAGCGGTCGATGAATCGCGCTCGCTGTTTCTCCGCAGCGAGGCGCGACAGGAACGGTATCGCCTTTAGCGGTCGTCGTTAATTCTCACCTTCCGTCGGCCGGAGTCAAACCGCGGCCACCCAAAGACGGCGCGGCGTCGAGCGTCTTCAAAAGACGAAACTCGAGAACCCCGACGTAATTGCCGCCGCGACCACGTTACCGTCCTCCATGGGATTCATCGCGAAGGTGTTAAACGCGCGGCCGCCATTGGCGAGGTGGCAAAAATGCGAGGTATGCGCGGCACGAGTGTATTCGAGAAAGTGTTTCTCACGTCATTATCTTTTGATTAAAATTGCTATTAAATCAAAAGCAAAAACCGACTGTTTGAAGAATATTACGCATTTTTGTTCAATTTTTAAAGAAGAAAATAATTTGGTTCGAAGAAATCGAAACACATAGATGACCTGCGCAAACGGCACGTTTTCTCAAAAAATTGTAAGATCGTACGATCGGAAAAGCGACGCTCTCGGGACAAATGCGAGGTGCTACGTGCGTGATCGAAAATGCAAGGAGAGAAAAAAATATGTGGAAGAAGAAGAAAAAAAATGCTAGAAAAAGAAAGAGAGAGAGAGAGAGAAAGAGCTCGTTAGAATTTTTCCGCAAACGTTAACCACCCCCCGACTAGCGGAGGGCAACGGACAATGCTGTCCTCTGTGCTCCTCGGAGGCGCAGCGCTAACGAGACGACCGAACACCGGCCGGTGCCCGTCAATTGTTTCAGCAAACAACGAAACAATGGACAGTGGCCGGGGCGATACTAATGGTCGGTTTATACGCTCCTTAACTCGACGTCTCCCACCGGCTTTACAGCTCGAACGGGACGATGGAGCTATATTGGGGCCACCTTGCGTTTTATCTGCTCTAACTTTCTATCGTGTAACGACACATTTATCGCGATTGTGTTTAATCGAATTAATCCCACTGTCTTTTTTCTCTCACACGATGCAACATTAACAATTCTATCGTTAATAAATTTTTGCGCAATACCATTCGTCGTAACACACGCAGAAGATTAAATCCTCTCTCGTCATTATGTTACACCGAATCTCCGCGTCAAAGAAATCGGGACCCGTATCGTTCGTCGAGATCTCGACGGTCGTTTACGGGGGGGAGAGTTGGGGCCGTTTCCCGACCCCGAAATCAGCGTCTCACCTACGCCGCCGGGCGACGACAACGACGACGACGACGAGGCTTCGCATCGCTCGGGCGATTCTCGATACTCCAAATTGTTAATAACACTTCACCCTCGCGTCGCGTCGCGTCGCGTTTGCGCGTGCGCGCGAGATATCGCGCCTGGGTCTCGCATTACCATGTGAATATAGTCGTATAGAGCTCGTGGGGTAAGCGATCCCGTTTACGAGGGGTACGGCCCCTCCTGGATATATTATACCACAGGCGCTATAATGTAATATGACGAAGGTCGGGGGAGAGAGAGTCTCCCGCGCGCGCGAAGGCGCTTATCTCGCAAAGAGCGATAAGAGAGCCCCGCTAGTTATCCAGTTAGCTCGTTATTGTTCAATGATTTTAGATCGCCCACCGATACATCGTTTTAACGCCGTCGAGCACGTGCCCCGCGAGCACTCCCCTTTCTCCTGTCGCTGGAAGTTGCGACGGGACGCGATGACAAATGACGCGGCCGACGATCGATCTCTTCCAGCCTAACAGATTCGATTCCACGGGCGGGAATTATCACTGATCCAGAAGAAATCGATACGAGTGGTTGTATACTCGCGCGAGAAGAGTAACTTTCGGTGTGTTTGATTTTCTCTGAAAAAGAATTGTTATATTTTTTCTTCTTCGATTAATTCTCTCTTTTTTATTATCGCGACGATTGCAAATATAGTCAAATCTTCTCTCGGTCTTTCTCGTCTCTTTCTTTGTCGTCGATTCTGCTTTACGTAGCGCGCTCTCGCGTATAATACAGCGCGCTGGCCTAACGTATGAGAAGCGGTGAGATATTTATGCGTTGCATTGTCTCTCGCCGATAAGTGCGCCGCTAAGAAAACGCGATCGCGACAAAGAGACAACTTCATTCGTTGTCGCTCGAGTTGCGCGGAATCGTATAATAATAATATAATGCGAATCCTGTGACTCAACACTGAACTTTTGACGGGATAATTCGCGATTTATTTCGTTTATTCTTTAGCGTGTAGAATTTAATTTACCAAGTATCGTTTGCAATAATTAAAAGGCCAGTGTAATAAAAAATCAGAAATTTTCTTGTGAAAAAAACAACGCGCTGTGCTAAAACACAGTAATTGAACGAGAATGTATGAAAGTGTTCCGAGAATATCGTGGATTCTTATCTTTACTGCACCATTATGGCACTAATGATCTGCTTCCGAGACTCACTTATTTCGCGTTATCTGTTTGAATTACAACTTCCATCGCGATCCATCTGATTGTAATAAAGAACGTTACCTGGCTCTCTGGAAAGAATGAAAAAATAATTTCTACAAAACTGTTGAGACGCTATAAATTCGCGCGCTATACACGCGTTGTTGATATTTAAGTACATTAATTAAGTTTTTCTTATACGCGCAACATGTGTACGTGAAAAACACACATTAGAGATATATTTGTTTTTTCCTTTTCGAAATGAACCTCGACAAAGCCGAGAGTCTTGGAGATAGAATATTTAAGCCCCACGACGGGATTAACCACCATTTTGCGTTCGCAACCGCGTGGGACGCGAAACGAAGGGTGGAAAAGCGAAGGGAGGAGAACGAAAAACAAGATGGCGGTGGGAGCGAAGGGTGGTCTTGGCACTCGCGGCAATTAAATGCTATAATGGCGTTAATTATTGTAGAACGACGGAGCGCGGGGTTAGTTTTGTCCGCTTTTGCGCGTCGACGATGGCCGTGCTCGGATTCATCCCCGCGCCGTTTCTCGCCGGTTTCCCTCTCTTTATAACTTTCCGCGCACATCGTAGCTGCGGGGAACAAAAGGCAGTTAAACGGGAGGAATGGCGCGAAAAGTTTTGATGAAGTTTTTCCTAGAGGATCGAGCACTCTGTGCTTGATCGTGTGTAACTTATTCCGATTTCTTTATCTTTCATTACTTCTTTTGCAGTTCAAGTAGTTCTCTTTTTTTTTTGTTTTGTAATAGATAAAAACGAGCTTTTTTATGTTACTTTTTTGTGGCTTAATGTGTTGTGTATTATTATACTTGTTTTTAACAAAGTATCTTTAAATTTATTAAAACTATTCTACGTTGGTGTAATTTACAAAAGAAATGAGAATATACGTATATTCTTATTCCTTTTGTAAATTTAGAGAGAGAGAGAGAAAGAGAGAAAGAAATAAAGAAAACTAATTACTTGTTTTATTGTGATCTATATTTAATGTTTATTTAAACGATCCAATTTAAATGCACACTGCGATTAAAGAGAGCAAATGATTTTTAATATTTAAAAGTAATTCGGAAGTGAGAGAAAGTATTTGATATAAAAACGCGCGCGATGGAATTTCGTCTCTCTCTCTCTCTCTCTCTTTCTCTCTCTCTCTCTCGTGAAAGTACATATAACCGTTACGTGTAGTCATTAGAACCGGCTGCGTTCGGGATGGGTTAGCGGACAGAACTTTTGCTGGGCTAGTCCGGCAATTTTGGTTTGAGTTTAATTACAGCAGCCCCGGGGGACAATCAGATATAAGCATCCTGCACGGGCGACCGCCTTCAACCACCTCCGGTTAAGGGCTGGCAAAGCGCACGGGGAAAATGGCTCGGCGGCGACGGCCCGGCCGACGTTATCGGCGAAAAACGAGGAAACGAGTAAACCTCCCGAGGCCAGCGGCCTGGGTAATTACAAATTTTTCTCCAAAACTTTTAATTTCATCGTCCTTTTGTTCAACGGTGCGTGCGCTCCCGTAGAAATCCGTGACTCGAGCCATTTCGTCGACATTGTTGCCTTTTTAACGAAAGTCGGGGTTTTGTGAAAATAGAGAAATATATACGTATTTATTTTTTTTATGAATTTTAGTTAAAAAGAAATTTTATTATTACGAAGATCTTATTTTTGTGGATGATGTTTTAATCAAGTTTTCAACGATTTAACGTGTTTTAATATAACAATATGACACTTACAAGAGAGAAAGAGAGAGAGATAGAGAAAGGCGTTTTGTTACATTTTTATTCTCACCGAAATCCGTCAGTCGACGGTATCTCTTTTTTCGAGATTGATTCTAAAATATGTCATAGAGATACAAAGTCATTTCGGTCGACTGATCTCTCTGCTACACGGCACTTTTTTCCCCGCGTGCATCTCTTTCTTCTTTTCACAACAATATCATTGAAAAGTGCGGTGTTAATATCTTTATATATATATATATATATATATGTTCATTCTATTTCTCTGCTGTACGAGAAATCAAGTCACACCGTCAAGTGTAGGATGTTCTTCGAAAGAAGAACTCTCTCTCTCGACCTTACAATGCCGGATAGAGTCGCGGATCTTTTCAAGCGGAGACGTTTTATTACTCAGCCCCGAGCATTCAATTTCGATGAAGTGGCTCTCCGTTTTCTGCCTTTTTGAAAATCACAAAGTAACTCTCCGGTTATGTGGAGCGCGTGGGTACAGATGAGACGCGCAGCGACGTAGAAACGCGCGAGAAAATATATACTACATATTTTCTACTGTACACATATTTTTTTTTTTTTTTTTGTTACAGATTGTGTATCTGATCGTCATTATTGATCATTTAGAGTCGTTATTGATCATTTGGCATCAGTGTACTTGGCGTTCTGTGTGCTAACAAGTAAAAATGTAAATACTTACAGAAGTTGTTAATTTAATTTTGCTCACGCGTGAGTTCTTCTAAACAACAACTCGAAATAATTTTCAAGATTCATTCCAATTTCCAATAACGTCGCGCTAACGAGCAAGCGTTGTCTAAACACGGGAGGGAAAGGGGAAACACACATAGTTTCAACGTACGAAATATCGGATACGGCAATCAAGGGGAACATTTTGCAGAAACGATAAGGTAGCTTTGAGGAAAATAATAATGACAGAAAGTTTACTACACAGTCGTGTTTTCGTATTATGTTACGGCCACCTACGGTCGGCTACACGGGCTACCACTTTGCGCTCACTTAAGTGGCGACGAACGATACTTCAGCAAACGGTGTCTCCACCGTCCAATAAATTACACGAAATTACGGTGTGACATTATGTCACATAAATGGCACGATAGAGAGAGAGAGAGAGAAAGAGAGAGAGAGTCGCGCGTAACGGCTTCCTGGAGCGCCTCTCATTTTCGGATTAAATGACGAGCGAGATAATCGAAGCGCGCGTAAAAGTTGACGATAATAGTTTGTTTATTCCGAGATTGTATTTCGCGATGTTTGAGCAGTTATTCGCTGTATAACAAAGCGTCACATTTCTCGTTACGCCTTCATTTATAGCCGATAGCTTCTCATATTAACTAATTAATAACTTATTACTAATTATTGTGAATTTTCAAATTGGTGGCGTGACTTTTTCTGTTCTAAATTATCTAATTTACCGTCTCGCACTCTTCGGTTGTGTCAAAAAATTTCAGACACCCTGTATACATCCATATCTTTTAACAAGCATCGCCATCGATCATTTAAACGACGTAAACAATACATTTCAGCATTTATTGGTCGCTTTAACACAGAACAAATAAAGTATTAAATTATAGAATATTTTGGAAACAAATATGCATTCCGGTCTTAGAAAATGCAAAATAAAATTTTCGTACATTCTCCTGCCCCTCGTAAATTAGTCCACACACAAAACACCCACCGCCTTCTCAGCACGAGATATATTTGTCTCTTATCCATCCAATTAGTAAGTCAAAGATACCGCAATGACCGACGCATTTGTAACCGGTTTAGGATTAACTAACACCGACTCGCGCGGCCGGCAAGGTTTCACCACGGCTCACGCAAACTCCGATGCCTTTTTCTATTTCTTTCTCCCACTGTCATGGAGATATTAATTAACGTTAAGATCGATTCGATAGCATGTTGAAGTTAACGTTAATTCAGTCCCGGCGATTAAACTGTCGGCAGCTGATAAATGAGTCCGCCATTATTCGCAACGTTTAATGTTGACGTCGGGTGAACCTGGCATTATGATTCCGCTTCTTACTCGCGCTGCAATTTTTCGGCCGGCGACTAGCACGCGCGTATGTATGTATGTACGTATCCCACATATAATGTCACTACTTGATTCATTGCGTTTGCGATATTCCATCGGGCTTAATTGCGCGAACATTAACCTAACGATATTTATTTATTTCGTGATGCGTATATGCGTTTACTTATCAAATATAAAATCACTCGTCATTTACAAAAGAGGAGATGGGTTGTATTCCGAGTTCTGAGAAAATCAAATGTGAGGAAAAGGAATATTAATTTAAAGATAAGACGGTTAAAATAAATTGTGTTTTTTTCAATGTATTCAATTTCCGAATAGAGGCCGGATATTGTTTTGTGTGTGTGTGTGTGTGTGTTTGTGTGTTTACATGTTTATAAAACAATATAACTAAATTATATACGTTACTTAATATCATTTTATTTAATTATTTTGCAAAGTTTTATTAATTAATATATCATGATTAAAATATAAATTTCTATTTTTTTTTATTAAGCAAAATCCCGATTATATTTACTATTAATTGCATAATATCAGATGCATATGCATGCTCATTGCATATTCACTCTGTAAGTCATTACGTCAGCATTACAATTATTTAGTTCAAGAGTTCGTATACTTACGTAATACTTAATTCATATTAAAGAGAACGAACTTTGTGCGCACAGAACGTTTTATTATTAAAAATATAGTAATTAAAATAATTGCAAGTCGATAAAATAAATAATATTTTTATTCGGATGCGAGTCTAAAAAAATAGACGTTTATTAGTGTCTAGATTTAGCCATATCTGCAGATATAATTATTGCAAATAAAGAATTACTTATAAGAAACGTCGAACAATAATATAGAAATTAAAATAACATAGAAATTATTATATGAAAAAACCAAGTAATCATATTCACTTGTTTGTTTGTTTTTCCAAATGATTGAATTGTAATGTTGCAATTCCGTCAGCATGAAACCCAACTACATTGATAAGGCAAGCGGCAAAACAAGATTTTTTTTGTTCACTTATCTTGGAATGTAATTAAAATTAAGAAAACTAACGAGCGCATCTTTATTGAAAACAAATTTGCGTTTTAATAGTGTCAGCAAATAATCTTTGTTTCTAGCGTGAAACTTGCTTTCAGAATTTCGCTGATTCTTCAGTTTTTCTTATCAAATATCAGAGTATTGCTACATATTGTGGTACATAATTTGTTTTCCATCTGAGAAGCTAATTATGCGTTTCGATACTTTCGTATTGCGATTGTATCTGCATAATTAATACTTGCCGGTTTTATGGAGCAGAATTATCGCTGTTATGTAACATTGTTACATAACGCATTGTTTGCACACGCAGAACTTTTAACTTCGCTCGAAAAGAGAAAAATTTCCGCTAATTCAATCATTTTCACATTGAAACTTAATTCTACGCACGTTTAATTTTCAAAATAACTTTATCTTTTTTTTTTTTTTTTGATGTAGACATTTCATTAAACTTTTGCAATTACTTCATCTTTTTAATAAGAAAACTTGCATTTTAATTATATATGTACAACAAATTTGAGACATATGAATAAAATCTATTTCACGAACAGCGAATTATATATAGTGACGCCAAGTCATCAAATTAGCAAAGTTTTTCAGATAAAATTGTAGTTTCCGCTTATCTGCTTCCGCATTCTGAGTCTCTTTGATTATTGTGTGAAACGCGAGACGATGCTAAACTCGATCTAATACTCGCGGTTCTCATTTGTTTAGCCCTTTCCCCCCCTCTCCCGAAATAATCTGCAATCTGTACCGTTGCGTGTTTTCTGCCAGTCGGCTTTATCGCGATCATTAATACACCCTCCGTGGAAGGCATTTATCGGCAGATAATTAATTTTGTTGCGTAACGCCGGGTTAATCGCTCATTAAAGGGGGCACCCCCGCCCGTCTCGCGCTCGCGTCGCGTCGCCTTCTCCGAAAAGCGGGACGCGCGCGCATTAATTCAACAACAGATAATTTTGATCGCGCAGTAATGCCGATAATTGGATCGAGAAAACGAGCTTGTGGCGATAAACGCGATCGGCATTCTACGAAAAGGCATTCTATACGCTAATTAAATCATTGCCGTTAACAGCCCCGACGCGACGACTATTCGTTCTGTATATTACGTAGGCGCGACATTTAAATGAGATAAAAGCGACAGAAGAATATTGATGGATCGCAAAACTCCTCCCAACCATCCTTCGCTTAATAATTACAATGATGTGTGCGAGTGTGAGTTACGCGCGCGCGAAAAAGATACTTTACCTTTTTTTTTTCTACAGCCTGCAAGTCGATATAAAAATTATCTTGTAACTGTTTTAGGTAAAATGTAAACTTTATGTTCTGTAATAAACCTTGACTCCCCTAGGTCGATAGGTCTCGTGTCGCACTGATACGTATATCAGCGCTTCACGCACGTGTGACGTGTTTATGTGTTGCACACGTCGGTATTGCCGGATCAAAAAACGCGTGTGAGTGTATTTATGTGTGATAAAGCGTTAAATGATATTTTCAGTACATAATTAACCGCTGCTGCTGCTGCACACTTTTACATTAATATACATGTATAATATACGTATATACGTAATGAGATATCACGCGCGGGCTTTACATTGGCTTCAATTAAGCAGCGCGATATAACGACCACTCTACCGTGCGCATTGCCAACAAAATTATCAATTATCGAGAGCATGCTTTATATTGGAATCAACATTAATTTATTAAAGTTGAAATGCGTGATGCAACATTTACGGAAAGCGGCTTATATAGCGTCTCCATCTTGAATAGAACTTCGTGACACATACGAAATATATTGCGAAAACGTTTCTGTAAATATTTGTTTTACGAAAATGTCAAACAATAATGGCGCATGTTTAACGCTTCGTCCGTATCCTTTGTTTATCGCATTTTAAATTTAATAACTTCTCTTTTTGTAAAAGTATAATATATTATTTTTGTAAAACTTTGACATCGCAATACATGTAATATGTATATGAGTGCCATTTCGGATTCACATATTTAAATGCGCGCGAGAAAAAAAAGACGTTTTTTTTTTGTATATCTCATATAAAAGCGCGATTAGCAATCTCATCGGAAATGCATAAGATGTAAACTAACTAATGACTCGTGAAATCCAAATTGCATTGCTCAAGTACGAATCCAATGGCTATTTTAAAGTCAATCGCGCAAAGATCTTGACCCGCGATGGACTTTACGTTAGAGTCAATTTTTATAGGAGGCGTAAGAAAATCAGATGCGCGCACACGTAAAACACGTGAACTCTACTAGTAGAAAATGCAGTCACAGGTAGAAAAAAAAAACGCAATCGTTCTGATAGATAAACTAAATTCTAAAATACGTCAGATAAACAAAATTACGATAATTATTTAAATGCTTCATCAGTAGAAATTATAATTCCGTCTGACACACATACGAGGAGATAATAAACAAGTGAAGTAGTAAAATCTAATAAATATAACGGGGGACAGCTGCACGATAATAAGAGATCTGACGTTATCTTGGCCCCTTTCGTGAAATAATCAAAACGGTCAAACGGGCAGTAATGACTGGTGACTAATTGCGCGATTAAAATTCAGACACGTACCATTCACTTCTGAAAAATATTCTAACACGGGATTATTCCTGTGAAGAGACGCGAGCTTCTTAGATAGAATTTAATTAAAAAGATTATTAAGCGTGTCGTGGTGGGGAGTTCGAGAAGAAATGTCTAACGAACGCTTTCGTCAGTGTAATTTATTTACCGTGACTTTTCTACAGAAGATTTTATTATCTCAAATCATTCGTTAATTTTAATTAAGCTACAAAAATTACTTTGCACCGAACGTCAGACTATAATCTCGGGTTAATAAATAACCAGATGATATAAGAATGTTTAACTTGTGTTGCATCACACATACACGAGAGTGAGATAAGATAAAATTAATTATAAATTTGTGTACATACACAAATGTGTGTGTTCGCAATCGTAAGTCTCTTGAAAGATAAAGTTATATTATATTGCACTAGTATAGTTACAAAAAGCTTCGGCTTTTCCAAACAACATATTATCTGTCGTAAATACGATTTGTTTAATTTTGTATTTTTTTTAAATCTTTTTTTATTCTAGTCACTAAAATTTTAATAATATTTACTGCCGTCACGTTAATTTATATTTGCGTTATTTCATAATTAATAGTTTTAGTTTTTTAATTTCTTCTATATTTATGTTTCGATTTGCTTGCGCTTTTCTATAGTTTATAGATGGAATAGTTATAGACGGAAGGCGTTGCGATATTACCAGATTTGTTCGTAACTGTATCTCTTAGCAAAACCTCCGTTTGGTCCTACAGATGCCAGACATTCAAGATGTGTTTTCGATCCGTGAATATTATCCGAGGGATAAGAGACTGGGAGGGAGGGAGGAAAGGTACAATTAACTATAATGCAAAAATGATATATCGCGAACGACCGTTCGCGAATGAAAAGCGTTTAGATAGGAACGGACGGACGGGCCAGCAGACGAAAAAAATTTCGAATATTTATGTCCGGTATTATTAGCGTACGTCGGCGATATCTCGGTGGGCATCGCTAATTAGCCCGCGCGAACGACGCGGGTCTTTCGGCAAACAGTGCTGGCTACTGTCTTTAAAGGTTCTTCCACGAGAGCAATCAAGATGGTGGCGCCAACCACCCGGCGAGGTTGATTCCGAAACTAATTGCCACGGCTAATTTATCCCAACGACATATAACGCACAGAGACGCCATTCTCGGTTACCGCGTAATCGCGTTCGCGTAATCGCCGAGGAGATCCATGCGAGAGCACAAATCTCACGTATAGGTGCTCAAACTTAGACGGGAACACGTACTTGGCCGGGATTTTATTGCTACGCCACGCTAAATTATTGTCTACAGCTGAACGAAATAGACGGTTTCTGTCACACGATTATACGCACCATGTTTCTCTTGATCGTTTTTCTGTTAATGACATCTTTGGCGAGAGAAAGAGAAAAATATAGAGAAAGAAAAAGACAAGATTTAATTACTAATAATATTATTGAAATAAAACTAGAGTTGTTAGTGTCGGAAACTAAAAGTAAAAATTTGCGCGCGCAGAAATTAAATCGGCATGAAAGAACGGCACCAAACGTGTTTGGTTTTTTTTTGCAATATTTCTATAGTTTGATATTAACCCCTTTCCAGATTACCACGAGTGAGACTCGTGATATGCTTTCTAGGCCCAAAGAAAAAATCGCGAGTGAGACTCGTAATGGGCTCGTAATGGGCTCAAACTCGATTTATGGCCTGAAATGATTTAGGCACCGTCGCGCGAATAACTTATCTTATCCACAGTGGCACGAATTGTCGCCACTCATCTTATGCGGCAAAGGGTTAAATTTCAAGAGCGACAGATAGAATTAAAATAGAAATAAGGAGAAGAAAGGAATGCAGAGAGGAAGAAATTCTGCTCATTGCGATCATACAATTTATTAAATAAAACTCGTCTATTTATTATATATATATGTATATTCGCTTTTACATTTATACAAAATTGGAAAAAGAATTTTTTTGCTTCAAAGATATTTTGAGATTTATTTGCTTTATTATTTGCATCAAACGATGCAACCCTTATTTCACGTGTGGATTACTAGGAATTGTATGTACAAAGCAATCAACGTCTGACGCGTGGTACCTATGTACAATTTTATTTACAATGTTTTTTCAAAATAGTTTTTTTTTCTTCTCATCGACTTTAGCGTTAATTTTGCAACCTATCCCCCGCATTTTGTTTCTAAACTAAGAAAGGAAGAAAAAACAAAGTGAAATCGATACGAGATTCTTCTCGTTACAGTCCCACGAACTTTAAGCTCAGCAATCAGCGCGAATTTTGAAGAAACAAAATTATTTTACGAATTATATATGAGTTTTCGAAGCTGTTGCTCTGAACGCTCTGTGCCTCTCATTTTTGTTCCTCAAGTCCGAACTAACTGGTTATATAGGTTTCTATTTTCATTCTCTCACTGAATGCTGTGCGATCGCAGAATGCGTCAATCCTGGATGAGAAAGCATTCCAACAGGATAAAGACCTGCGGGAGTTAAGATTCCGGGATGCGATCCGTACAACGCCGTATGATGCTGTCTCACAGCAGACATTCTCATTTTCTCGATCTCCGCTTCCTGCAAACGTTTCGCTTTGGCTCGACGATTCTGAAACCAGATCTTCACCTGCAACAACAAATTTATTACGACGTGTTTAAAGGTTATTAGGTTTGCAAAGCAAAATTACATTAGTTGTAGTTATTTATCGACGAAATGCTCCGCGGCGAGATTTTAAATATTCGCTCAGAACACTATAACGTTACACGGCTTGAGGTGGAGAAATATGAATACAGCAGACACAATAAATTTTTTAGCGTTGTTTGTCTCAGAACTATTTATTTTAAAAAAATACTTGGTAAAAAACATTTATTTAAATATATTTAAATATATTTAAATACATTTTGAAAAATTTATTATTACAGTTGACTGCGGAATATTAACATCAATGCTTTCCGCGATCGCATCGCGCGCGATGCCGGTAAATAAATACATCAGCACGAGATTTTTCGAGAATTTATTAGTTTAAAAAATACGGGCTTTAAAGAAATCACAATTTTTACGACATATAATATAATTGCCTGTGCAATTTCGTCCGCCCCGCGCTGCAGGAATTCGCGTCTTTAGCATTCAAGATGTGTCTTCAAAATAAACTGGGGAAAAAGAGAGCTCATTAAACGTCTGGGTATATTGGGTCGTAATTTTGGCAAACGGCATTTCGATGACATCGCGATAAAAATCATCGCGAGAAGAGAAACCGATAAATAATCCGCGATATCGTGACGCATCTGCGACTATAAACAAACCGTTACCCCGCACCGCAAATTTTATCGACGTCTAATCTTAATCGAATAATCGATGCCGCGTCGTCGTTTCGGAGCAACGCGCGGCGGCGCGGAAATGCAGCTCGCGCGCGCGTTATGCACGACGATTCGGCGCTTATTATATACCGTTCGTGTTCGCGTATAAACGCGAAATGCGTTTCGGAAATCGCTGCCAGAGAATCGGGATCTCAGCCGGAGATAATTGGCCGGTCATTGCGTGCTATCGCGAAACGTGTTTCAGGCAATTTGTAGTCTATTAATAAAATTATCGTTTTCTCTTTTCTTATTGCCCCCGGTATTATTGCCTCGGCTCGAATATAGCGCGCGCATTATTACGTGCGTTAATTACCGCGCATCTGGCAGCTCCGTCGGACTGGCACAACAGAGTTTTGAGAGAACACACGCGCGCACTGTGTGTTTCACGACTCCGAATGAACGGCGGCACCGGGGAAATAAAAACAAAAAAAAAACAAAAAAAAAACGTGTTGAAAGATACGGAGAGTTTCTATAGATATATGTACGTCGGTTTTGACACAGAGAGTTTCTCTAGACACACTGGCGGATGAAAGAGTTTCTAGACACGCTCCGCTCCGAGTCTCATCCGAGCCGTCGGTGGTGGTGCCGTGCCGTGTCTCGAAGAAATTATGGTTCTCACAGTGTTCTCGGATCTCGCATGCTAATGTGCTATTTTGATTGCATAAGTAGGAGCAAAGAATTTACAATCCACGATGAAACGTTAAGACTCAATGTTCCCCGATCGCACGAGAGACCGGTTCGACGAAGCGTCTCTCTTGGAAATTGAAGACCGCGCTTGGCGGGGCGGTGGGATAAGCGCCAACCAGTCAAGCGACTTTTAATAGTCCACACGCGCTAATTAGTGCGCTTAAAACGCGCGATGCGCATTCTTCGCTCTCCGATCGCACGGAATTGACTTTTACCTGTGTCTCGGTGAGATGTAACGACGACGAAAATTCCGCTCTCTCGGCGACACTCAAGTACTGTCTCTCCCTGAACTTCTTCTCGAGGGCCAGTAACTGCTGGGTCGTGAAGGGCGTTCTGGGTTTACGGTTCGGCTTGTGCTTCCTCAGGTTGCACTTAATCTTCGCCGGCTCGCCGTTTTCTGTAAGCGAACAGAAAAAAAAACGAACACGATCTCAATCGAGGTCTTGCATGTCGCGCATGGGGTAACAGCGACGAAACATTATGCTCGTACGTACAAACTGACGGACAGATACAGTTCATCTCCTTCCCGCGAAGGAGGTGTTTCGCGGAGATATACGAGGTATAAGGCCGATGCGCGCGCGCGCGCGCGCGGATGGAAAGGCCCCCGGGATGACCGCAATGTCCCGGTTTTTGTCGACCTCGAACGGACGGAGAATAGCCCCGTCGTGGGGCAAACGCATCTTTTTAGGGTGCAATTCATAATTTTTCCGTCGGAACGGCGCCCGCAAACTGGCCTCATTACTTTTTTGCCAGCCGACCGCAAAATTCCGGCCGCGAATTGTTTCTACACGGCCGGGCCGTGGCTACTGCGCGTTCGCATAAGAGCCGTCGATCGTAACGCCTGCTCTCGCACGAAGAAAGACGTCGTTGGCGAGCTTGGTATTCCTCGCGCTCGCCGTTGAATAAAGAAAAAGACACGCCGCCGCGTCGGTTGGTTAATTGCGCGTTAGAGAACAACTCGCGTCGGTGCGGTTGTTGTAGCGCGGTTGTTATTCTGTTATGAGCATCGTATGGTCATCATCGCACGGACTCGTGCTCGACGAAAGTATACTAATTCCTTTAGTTAAGTTGTACGGATTTTATTAGCGTCAATTTGTTAAATTATCAGGGTCAGATCCGAGTCGCCTTACGCGACATTTGGAACCTCATCGGTACGTCGTTAAGTCAAAAGTGCGGTTTTCAGCAATGAAATACAACAATTCACGTTGTATGTTGCGTGTATTTTTATTAAAAGTTATTTATAAATCACTCACAAAGAGAAGAGAGAAGAGAGACAATTCTTTTCTTTCTCTTAATCATTTATTTTGCGGTATCTCACAGTGAGATATTATACCGGCGGTGGTTTTCGAACGTACGTGTGGCAGAACACATAGATTATTGTATACTTGTGTCTTTGTGTCTCCCGGATAATCGAGAACGCGTCGGATCGTTGTATGTATACAGTGCAGGAAGGAATATAACAGACGGGGAGTCCGGTATCGGAATATATCGGTTATATTCCTCGAGATTTGTCTCGAGACAATTGACAGATTTGTAGAGCGGAGGTGAACAGCTTCTGTACGAAACAGCGAGCCGAGGAGATCCCGACGAGACAAAAGACCACATCGTCGTTGTCTTGGCAGTTGCCGTTTCTGAATTTCAAATTTGTTGTCAGAATCGCCCTTCACTCACCTCTTCTCTCTTTCTCTCTGGGATCTCTCCTCTCCCATCCCGTTTCAAGATTCTCTACGCATCAGCACGGGCTTACAACACGGGTATGCTCGATCCTACTTCGGAATTGTCCTTTGTATACGTGTCTCACCGCTCGGTAAGGGTTCCAATTAGTCTCCGGCATCTGGTGATCTCTGCGCATCGCGGAGCTACCAAAAACGCGGGAGCCCGATTTCAATCCGGGGGGACTGAACCGATCGGGGAATGTGCATTCGAAATAATTAGCTGATTTCGCAGAGATAGCGAATGTTCCACGAATTCGAACGATAATCTGAACTGAGTGCACTTTGCAGGGAACGGGAACAATTGTGAGTGTCTTTTGTTGTGTTGTTGCATAACAATCGAGAGAGGACCCGAGATATTCTCGATACAATCGTGTCTGATTTTCTGACTAAAGTCGCCGGACGCTTCACGCTTTTCGAAAAGCAATTTCTCAAAGTCAGATAAATGGACGTATGATCATTAACAATAAGAAAAAATTATCTAATAGAGAACAGGAAACAGTACGTGAAAAAAGAGTATACCATAAAAAAGTATGTAACAATTGATCAGAAAGATAAAAGTTATTAGTAATAAAAATTATTATTACTTTCCCATAAGAATATTGTTGCAATATAAAACAAGACATTATAATTCTTTTAATTGTTTGAATTTAATACATGTAGTTTTTACACATTAAGCAAATCTATGATTACATGAAAGAATAGCATTTGAAGTGAATTAAAGATTACAATTACGGTCATCAAGAGAATTTGTTTATTATTTATAATATCTCGCGCATACTTAAAGGTAAAATTGCCTGCGTTTTTTATGGCACTAGATGCAGAATCACTTATTTAAGATAATCACGGTAAAAGAATGGAGGCATAAAAACTTTGAAGGAGTACCGCCGATCTGTGAAAGTATCCTTTAGAAGAGTTCATATTTCAGAATTACGGCATTTCACCCGCATGGTGTATGCGTATATTCCATACAGGAATCTCGTCTAACATTTTTTATGTTTGCACCCCGTAAAACCACTTTTTCCTGGATTACATTTTATTATTTACGTTTTGTATTAAAGTGTTTTATTTGTTTTTTTTATAAAGTTGACGAAAAAATCATTGTTTGATATATTCACATAACATCCTAACACGCTTTTCTAGTAATTAAATGTAGAGAGAATGTTTCGTATATTTTAACAAGCCGGTTCTGGATCTTGAAAAAAAAAAAAACGTTTTACGGCAAACGAGAGAGTTGATAAATAAACATTGATAATTTATAAAAAAACATGCAATAAAGTTCATAATTTATGAACATGAGACTCATTAACTTTGATAGCTAAGTTATTTAAAATGATTGGAGATCGTTGAGTGAGTTCTGTGAACGTTTCACTTTCGTAACTTCGAGAATATATAAATACACATGAATATTATTTGGCTTATTTGAGCGACGGCGAGCTATCGTTCACCGCAAAACCGAAGAGGCCGGTAGAAAATCATTTTTCTCTCGTTAATTGTTTCAGTTGTCTCGGAGCATCTTTCTGCGATTTAATTGTTCGTTATTTTTTGTTAAAACATTTACGAAAATCTACGCAAAAACATATTTAAATTCACTCTTCAAGTTAATTTGACAAAATAAAAATGATGCGGGTTGATTTCTTCAACGATCATCTTACATATTAAATTATTTAGCCAATTAACAAAATCATATGCCGCACAAAACAATAGTATGTCGTGATATTATTTATTTTATAGTTGTATTAAATATAAATAAGTTTAACCGTGTTGCTTAACCCTTTACTATTCACGTTAAAAATAACGATTGAAAAATTTCCATAGACAATTCCACTCGGATATTAATAAAATTGTTAAAATTTCTTGTCAAGTATTTGAGAATTGTCTTGTGTGCGCAATTGTAAACGACAGATACACTTGTTTGATTACTGTGTGCGCGAAGCATTCTTCGGTTGAGTCTGTGTTTTCAGAATATCATCACGTTCGATATTACGTATCGATAAGGAGTAAAGTTGTCCGGATTCTATATAGCAGCGTGAAATCGCTATCCGCAAACCGCGTCGCCGCAACCGCGTAATCGCTTTAGCTGCAATGAACCATGAAAAGAATTTGCCGAGAAACACAAGGGGCGATTGGCACTACGCCAGAAGCTTCGCAGACTATCGCAAACACACAGTTGTCATCGTAGTTGCCAAATAGCTTGACTCTGAGCAGTAAAATTAAACACTAAAGCGATCAAAGAGATTAATGACCATTTGGAAGAATATCCAGAATATACGAAATAAAATTGTTCCCTCAAAGCGAAGACAAGATAGCTCCTTGGTGTTACTCTCCACGCTTGTATCAGTCGTTCTAACGCGTAAACTAATTATGGCAGAATGGTTTTTTTTTTTTCATACACTTGATGCTTACCATTCAGAGGAGCATGATGAGAGAAGTGAGACGGAAAGAACGTAGCCGTAGCTGCGGCAGCCGCTGCCGCAGCCGCGGCCGCAGCCGCATTTTGGTGTCCGCCGGCCCAGACGGAATGAAGACTCGCCGGGATCCCGGGAATACCGCCGAGGGTGGAAAAACCGAGATAGGCTGGAGTTGGCCTAACGGGAGTTGGGCTTGAAGTTGTATGATGATGAAGATCCTCGACGTCCACCAGTCTGCTCTCGTCGTCCTCGACGTCGTCCGTTTCCGAACATCTCGAGTGAACCTCACCGTGAGAACTGCTTCTGGGTGATTGCGAGCCGGTGTCCTGATGACTTCCGACGATCTTCGGAGACGACGCTATCACGGATTCCGGAGTGGTAACTCTCTCGTTGACGGATGAACGTATGTGATAATCGACGCTTTCAGAGGTTGTCGATCGTCTGCCTGGCGATTCGAAACCAGTTGTTTCGGGATACATCGATGGAATTCGAGAGTCGTTGAGTGGAGAGACCGACAGTCTGGCTTCTTGGGAGTTAAAACGGGGCGATAACAATGGTGTAAATCTTTTGAATTCAACATGATTCGTTACAATGGAATTTATGGATATTCGGGATTCTTGTCGTATCGGTGAATAGGACGAGGGGACAGATCTTGGTGACATTGAGGATTCCGACGTTTTTCTTGTATCTGCCAACAAGGCTGCGACGGAGAAGCTCAGTCGATGAGCCGGTTTCGAAGCACCTTGCAACGCATTAGATCCGTCGGACGAGTCCGGCGGACTAGTTGATGCAGGCGTCACCGGCGAGGTCATCCTTAGTACTGTCATTCTCGGACGTCGCGACTGACACGTTCCGCGTCAATTAACACTTGAATCCACAAACAAATGACTCTAAAAAGACTGTGTACAGTATTTCGAATCTGTGAGAGAGCTATTTGCTCATATTACTTGAAGAAAATTGGAACGGATCGGCGTAGTAGTTCACTGCCTCACGGACGACTTGCTGACTTGCATGATGTTTTTTTGTTTTTTTTTTTATTTTTTTTCGGTGTTATAGACTCTACAATTTTCGGAGTCTGAGAGTTGGTCGAGAGTCAACGAGATTCGCCGCCGAAGACGGCTCCAAAGTACACGCACAAAAGAGGACGCGCACAAAGCACATCGATGTCACGCCAAGAACATTGCCCGACGTTTGACAGTTCTCGTGGACGATGTCCGTTGGATCAGCAGCTTCGCTTAACTTCCAGCCAAGCCGAGCTCTCCGTGTGAACTGAGTTTGACCGTTCAGCCAGTAACGCCCTGATTTTTCCTTTTGCCTTCGGCCGGGCGATCGTGGTGGGATCCAAGCGCCCCTCGATGGAAGTGAGACCGACCGTGGAAGTGGGGAATTCGAGCGACAGAGCGAGAAGGAGAGGATCAGAAACGGGGCGAGGCTGGCGTACCACCAACGGGGCGATTCCTCGCAACGCTCCGCCCCCGTGACTGAGTCCCCAGGAACAGGCGGAATTATCTATACAGTGATTTTTGTACGAGGAATAAGTTTCTCTCCCGTGCAAATGCGACGTGCTGTCACGCGGAGCGGGAGCGGCGCGCGGCAGAAGGGGTGACGCGGCCACGGGGGAAGGAGAGATTTAATCGCGCGCCACTCGCGCTCTACTACGTCGGAGACGGTAATGAGCGCAATTGAGCAATTAGGCGGAGTGATTAAGATTGAAAAAAAACAAAAAAAAAAAAAAAACAAAATATATAAGAGCTCAAACGAGATAGTTTTCAATTGTCTCATATTTAATGACGCTGATAAAAAACGGAGAAATGACCTTTAGACTGCAAAGAAGAAGAGTATTTTTAAAACCTTCACTTGAATATGCGCTATTTAATCACAAATTAATTTATTTTCCCAAAACAAATCATCAACAAATGTCAAATATAATGACAACGCGCGGAGACAACACATCGAACGTAAATCACTGATTGAGAGGGTGAGATCGCGATTGCAAGCGAACATACGAGACGCGAAAATATGAGTTCTGGACATTTCTTGTCGCTTCGGAGATACGCGCGTATGCAGGCAGGTAGGCAGGTATATCGATTCGCAGCCGAACGCGTCAACCCCTCTCGGTCTCGAGACTTCCCTCTCGACGTTCAGCCCCCTAAATCGAGCCCGTCGCCGCGGCCGACAGGCTCTGTCGGGAGAGATTTTCGCATCCGCGACCGCTCGTTTGTTCTGTGACGGCACGCGGAGATTCCATCGTCGCGCGCGCACACCCGTCCGTCATATTTACGGTGGCTCCGTCACGTATAACTTCGCGATAAGCAAAAACAAATGAGTCCCGATAAGGGGGTGCCGATAGAGCGCCGCGCACCGCCGAATAAAAACCTCGCGGACGTTCTTCCATTTTCGCGGAATTGGCTGGAGTCGTAAATTTCATCGCGCGGAAATCCGCGCGGCGTCTATTTTCTCTCCCCTCGCTCTTTATCGGGATCGATGTCAAGCCTTTCCAAAAAACATATCGCGTGTCAACACCGCGAAAACACACATCGGTGTTTTATTATATAACGTCTATATATATTATTAATTATTCTCAGCGAGAATTTTTGATTGAAGTCGTTCGAGTGTTTCTTTTCAAATGATATTCGACAAAGACACTTTGAAAGTTCATTAATTACAGACAATTTTATATAGATTTTGCATATAAAATGCAATTGAAAGATCGGATAAAAATCCGCTCGGCAGAGTCGAAAACGCAGATCTGCATTGTCGAGTCTGACCTTTTCACGCCATTCTGAAAAATTGTTTGTACATTCGACGATGTAATCGACCCGCAAGTTTTCGCGTAAACGAAGCGAAGATGCGCGAAGATTCGCCGGCAGTTAACTTCTCCCTGCCATCTAAATCGAAGGACTTTAACAACAACGCGATATTACGCTAGCTGCACTCCCGACAATCGGGGGAGGAAAGAAATCCACGATGGCAATAAAGAGGCTCATAAACTCAAACGTAACAAAGCACTTCGCTATCTACGGTTACTCGGAGGCATTTAATGTTTACAGACCATTGACTTTTAAATTTCGTTTCCGCGTGAGTATATCCAAGTGTCCCGCTTTCTTCCCGAGATAAATTTGCGTGCCCGATCGGCGAGATCGCGTGTAATTTCGTACCTCTTATAAGGTAAATGTCCCTATTTGTGACCATGACCCTATTTGTGACCACTCGCGGACTTTTATTATAATAATCAGAAGTTTCAAGGAATTT
>QVNV01027847.1:0-41168 GCA_014825455.1 Pseudomyrmex pallidus
CCTTTGGCAGTTTTTGCAAGCAGTACAAACTGCTCCAGAGGATTACTTGCTTTTTCACTGGTATTTCCACCAGTCATGGTGACTCCTAATATTTGTAAATAAACAGAAAGATTTTGTGTATATAAACAACAAGTTACACCACCAAAAATATGTTACAAAACTATAAAATACAAAAATTTCTTGTTACACCTCAACAGGTTAATAGAAAACAAAATTCATTTGTCTTTGATAGAACTATTTAAACAGAGAAAGAGAGAGAGAAAGAGAGAACACTCGCGTCGCTGTCTAATAAAAAGGTTAGAAAATGAGTTTATAACATTTGTTTCGTTGTGAAAGCATTGAGAATAATTGAATGACATTCGATACGTAAAGTGAAAAGTAAACGTGCAATATTTTGATAGTTAATATTAAAAAGAACTCACGTCTTTGTTTATTACTAGCGCTAAACAAATTGATCTCACAAGCTCTCTCTTCTCTCAGCACCGTTTCACCTGTCTCTGGACCCGTCCAACTTTCTTTCAGGTATGCACCAACATAGCATATGAAAGATCGAGTGTTTTTGTGTATATATCAGCGATCACCAATTAGAGAAAAAGCCACATAATAAAGAGCAATATGGTGTCTATTCGTTCAGAAGACCTAAGACCTTTGCACTTTATATATTTCACTCACCTTTGCCTCTTCAGCGAAGAATACACGCTACGCTACGAGGCTACAAGATACGAGATACGAGCAATGAATCGGTTTCACGAGAAGGGAAAAATATTTCTCCCCCTATACGCATTTCACCCACAGCTATTGGCTGTCAGCGGGCATCCCGCCATTCCCGTACGCAACGCAATCCTTTGTCCGCTTTTCTTTCCCTATGCGTAGTAGGGGATTCTCTTCTCGATTTGAATTCAGTTTACCCCGTCTTCATTGAGTATACGTCTCTTGACTCCGTTGAGAAACAGACATTAGTTCTAATGAATAAACTTCTCCCCTTCCTCAAGAAACAGCTGAGTTGAATCAAGAGAACAAATCCATCTCGAAAAGTTGAGCCAATGGAAATCGCTGTATTAAGAGCAAAACAAAAGTAAAAACCATAAATGTCTATGTCATCCAATTTTAATTTTTGTAAACACACGCTGTATACATTCCTTTACACTTTCGGATATTTTTCTATGTGAATGTGAGATCAAGGATACTCGAAGTTAAGTGGTACTATTAAAAATATATATCGCGCAAATATTTCTCGCTATTCGTTCTTAAAAATAATAAATTATAAAAGAACTGTAAATGTATTTAAAACTACATATTATGCGATTATGTAGGAGAACAGTTCTTTTTTAAGCTATATACAGAGCATGTAGGAACATTATCGTACAATATTTCTCTGTCGTCGAGGAATAATTCTGGATCGTGAAGCGATTTTCTCCTCTTTTCAGTCTCCTTGCGAAATTGGAGAACCACGATCGCGTTTTGACGAAGTTTTCCCCTTGCCTTTCGATTTTGTCTCTCGCTTTCTACTGATGGACGAAGTTGATGTAGTCGACGCCGAGTCAGCTGGACTGGAGTGACTCGAACCTTCCCGTTCCCACCGTGTCAACGCCTCTCTCAGATTCTGACCGTCGCTCTCTTCGTACGTGTCCACGTCCACCTGAAGATTATCCTGGCCGTTGCTACTAGACTCCAAGTTCGCACGTATCTCCTTGCGTTGATCATCGGTATGCTGCGGACAGCGCACCGATCTGGTGCAAAGTTTCTTCGTGTGTTCGGACACGACGCCGCAAATCTGCGTGAGCAGCGCCCGCTTGTCTATGAGCGACATGTTCTCGTAGTTCGAAGGCGAGTTCTCGTTGCTGCTCTGAACGCTGTGCTCGCCACCGCTGACAACGGTGCTAGTTTCGCCGTTTCTCTGTGAGCCGCTGCTGCCAGCGCTTCCGTGCTTTTGTTGCTTGCCCGAGCGCTTGCTCATGCCGTTGCGATCCTTGCGCGGACGTTTGCGTTTGCTGTCGTTAGTCAAACTCCAATCGACGTCGTCGTCATCGTCGCTCAACACTCCGCCATAATTATTAAGATCCTTCGAGTTGTTGGCAATTCGAAGTGACGCAATACGCGAACTATTTCTGCCCATACCCATGCACTTTTCCAGATGTGTGGCGAATCTGCAGGCAGCCACACCGCGCTCACAGTTCGGACAGGTACACTCCTGAGATTTTTTCACTGGATGCTGACCAAAGATATCTAGTCCAGGTGAATCTGAGACCAACATTTTTCATATAACATTGTGTATCATATAAATTAATACTATTTCAAAAGTAGTTGCGGCAATAAACAAATCTGTTTTACTAACCAACAATGGCGTATGATTCGTCATCGGGAATGCCTTCTTCTACGTCAGAACTGCCAGTCTTGGTGGTGCGATGCACATCAAAAACAAAGCCCATTAGCACTTCGTCCAACAAGTCTTCATAAATTTCTTTTGTAGCTACTTCAACGTTGTCCGGTTTGCTCATAAACTCCAGAAAACGCCGATTCAACTCTTGAATTCTTTCTTCAGTGACTGACATCCTGACACTTGTAATATCTAAACCTTGTGAATTTATTTATAATTACTTCTAAGCACTCTGAACATTTTGTCATTTATTCGAGACACCCTGTATATTACAAATAAACTTATAACCTATATGAAGAAAGGAATCAATAAAACAAAATATTTAGATAAAATGCGTGTATATACACCGTCAGAAAAAGCGCACGAGGCTGTCAAATAATTAAATACTCTTTGATAAACGCGAACTTCCGATTTTCCGCCCAAGAAAAATACAGTAAGATCATACCTGAGCACTGTTATGGTTACGGTTGTTTACAACAGTTATGTTATGCTGTGACAACGTGCGTCATGCCTGTATCATCCTCGCGTATGTAGTACAAGCATTTGCAACATCAAAAATCGCAAATCATGTGATCAAAGTGATGTTTCTTTTCTTTCCGCACAACAACAATTATCGTTCGGAACTTCATAAATGTGTGTAAAGAAAATTTAAGACCGATACGTTGAACGCGCGACACATACACACACGCAAATTCGATGACATTGCATGTGCGTGCACATCACTCATACCGATGTAGTCTCACGTGCGTTAAGTCAGCGCGACGAATAGACAGCGAGGTATGACACATGCGCGAACATTTTTTGTTTTTTTTTTTTTTATTATATTGGCAACCCTGATGATCGCCGAACTTTGCGCTTTTTCTGCAAGAGGTCTCTACGATCGATGTGAAATTGATTTATCGCATCTCTAATCAGCGTCATAGACAATAATTCTCACTTTTCTCTTCTAATTTGTAAAATATTAATATTGCGCTCTAGATTGCGCGTTGGATGTTTACGTATAAAAGAGAGATTTTTCCATGTTTGATATAAACTTTTTTTTTTGTCGTAATGTTATTATTTCTCTAATGAAAAACGTTTAGTGTTTGAGCGTCACTGCAACTCCAAGTCGTGCGCGTAATCCAATAGCGAGGAAGCAACCTAATAACAACGAGTTGTTACTTGTTGCACGTTCACGCGAGGTTGACCGATTAATCTCGTTATTGTTTCGTGTCCGTCATCGTTCGAGATCGAGATCGTCGCCGAGAATTATTTGTTCGTCTTCAGTGGCGACGCGAACGGGACGAGTCCGAGACAGACAGACGTGATTGGGAGAAAAAGCGCGAATCGTTGGAGTGCGTGGAACGTGATGACGCGCCCCTTGACGTAGGCCATTTTGCTCGGAGTCGGGACTGATGAAAGGGCCTGTTTCTTCAGGGGCAGATGCGTGTTCGCTTTCTCGTTCAGGTACGTGTTTATATAGGTCTTGAGTCCTGAGACCTTGAGTCTTCGATTTTTTCCAACTGTTTGTCATACGGGTGGCTAAGGATAACATCAAGTTTGACTGCACCAGATTTCTACGTTTTGAAACGTAAGAAGCAACAAGTATAGGCAGGCGAAATCACGAGAACTCCGTTAGCGCATGCGAGAGTTTCATGCCCTTCATTTCTTTTGACAATTGAATAACAAACATCACTTGCAGTCAAAATCGCGCCACGACACTGACAGAAACGATGGAGAAGATAGGTGAGTGTGCAGATTAGGAATTTTTCTTGTACACCATATGACAACATTATTGTATTTTTGTAAAATTGATTTAATTTATTTATTTATTATTATTAAAGTTGATTTTATTTAGCTGATGCATGTACTTACTATAGATACACATGAATTTTCTGTACAATTCATATACACGCATAATTTTTCTTTTTTGTGAATAAATGAATGTAAAATATTGCAGAGATTGTGAAAATAGAAGAATATACTAACAAAACTGTACTTATTGATAACACTACAGAAATCATATTTGGTAATTATTGCTTACAAAGTTACATGTTATATAATGTACATTGTTGTGTGATAATTGTAAAGATATAAATATTTTATTTTTGCAGATGCCAACGGTTCACAAAGTGAACCTGTGATTATAGATGATGGGACAGATACAAATACTAATAATGGTAAAGATAATTGTGTTATGTGTATATATGTTTATCAGAAAATTATTTGATTCTATAATTTTCTTTGAAGATTTTGTTTACTTAAGAGTTTTGACAAAAGATAAACTTAAATAATTTAGGAACAACGCAGAAATACTTAAACATTTTTGTTCTTTTATTTGTACTGTTGTTTATTTTGTTTTGTTTTTAGTTATTTCAGTTTTAGCCATTGATTATGAATGTGTGACATGTCACCGTGTCTTCCAATCTGAGGATGTAAGTCATTTCTTTTTTTTTTTAATTTTTGTGATTTATTTATTTTTTTATCATTTTTTGGTACTTGTTCCAATAAGAATTTCTTCACTGCCTTTTTTTTGAGGTAGATGCTGAAGGAGCATTTGGACATGTGCAGAGAGGAAGATGATTCAACCAACATTATAGAATTGACTACCATGGCGACTTATGATTCCGAAGATGATGAGGATGATCCGGAACCTGAACCGGATTTAGATACTGATGGTAAGATATAACAGTTATCAAACAGAAGCGTTCGTTTTTTTGTAAATTGCAAAATGATGTTAATTTATTTGTGCCATTAGATTCAGAATCTAGGAATCAAAAGAACAACAACGAGAAACCTGTAATCAAGCCTGTACCCGAAACGCAGTGCCATTGCTGCGCGGAAGACTTGAAGACTGCACACAGCGGCGGAGAGTTCAAGTGCTCCCAATGCGACCTCAGTTTTAAGAAGAAAGCGTCTTTGGACAGACACGTTATTGTTATACACTGGACGTGCGATTCGTGTAAATGCGACGAATGCGGTTCTACATTTCGCGATAAGAAAATATTGAACAAACATCGCTATACGACACATGGAGATCGCAAAATTTATAGGTAGATATATTTACATATATACACACGCGATATCTTGTTTATGTAGCATAATCTTAATCCCGAATCTTTATTTTTGTACGATTAGGTGTGCGCCTTGCGACACTTATTTTTCCCGGAGTTATCACTTGAATCGACACATAATGCAGTCTGGTTGTCACGGAACCATACTTAATATGTATAATTGTCAAGTGAGTTCAGTTTTTTTTTTTTCAGAGAATATTTCAGGATACTCGAAGTCTAATCTCTAAGGAGTAATACGAACGAGCGATTGTTGCAGGTCTGCAATAAAGCTTTCACGCGTAAAGACAATTTGCGCGAACATTTGCGCACTCACGCGGGAACACCCCAGAGACAAAAGAAAGCCTGTAAATATTGCCCGAAAGAGTTTTACACCAATCAACAGCTGATAGTGCACGAGCGCATGCACACGGGAGAACGACCGGTCCAATGCGATTTGTGCCCGAAGACATTCCTCTCAACGCTCGCAATGAGAAAACATCGTCGTGTACACACGGGGGAGAAGCCGTTCGAATGTAGATTTGTATGTAGATTATATTCACGATTTTTTTCATTATTGTTTTCTCTTGAATGATAAGCGGTAAGTGTGGGAAAGTAATAATTTTGCTACGTTATTGTATTACAAGCTATCACGGTGTGGAAGGAAGTGTTATGCTACTGTAAGTTTTTGTTCCTGCGTGAAAAACGCAAAGAGAGTATTGGAATATTTCAAGTTTCGTAGAGGAAGATCGCGATAGCAACTATATAAATGATCAAGAATATTTTCAATAATTTATTTTTCACGTTTTTTTAGTGTCAAAAAAAATTCGGTGCTCGGGAAACACTGAATCGTCATCATCGGACTCACACAGGTGAGAAACCGCATGTGTGCAAGTATTGCGGCAAATCGTTTATACAGCCGGCTCAATTAAGAGCGCATGTGTTTCATCACACTGGTGAAAACGGTTACACCTGCGACGTGTGCGGCAAGGTGTTCAATCGTAAAGGGCGTTTGAGCATTCACAAGAAATTCGTGCACGAGGGTGCGATACCGTTCTCGTGCGAAATTTGCGAAAAGGGTTTCACACGAAAGGAAGATTTGGTGAAACACACGGTGTTACATACTGGAGTCAAACGTAAGACATTGGATGATACATCGTTAAGAAAAACAATTTTATATAGACAAAAAGGAGAACATAAGATTTACTGCCGTTTGTTGTTTGTGCACGCATAATTGTGTTCAATTATAACATTTTTATTACATCTGAATGCTGTGCTTTTAGCATTTAAATGCGATAAATGTCCGAAAGCTTTCTCGGCGAAGTCATCCCTGCAGGCTCACCTCAACACTCATAGACGTGAGCCACCTCAATCGTGCGTTGAATGCAACAGGGTATTTATTCGGCAAGATTGCCTGATGCGACATATTCGGGCGAAGCATCGGGAATTGCTGGAGGACGTGATGAACGAGGTCGAGACAAAGCACCTGCAGGCGCAATTGTACAATATCGCAGCGATTGCCGCAGCCAAAAAAAAGACCGGAGAATCTAGAACTCTTTCCACCGACGAATTATTGAAGGCCATTATGGATCTTTTGAAGGTGCTTATTGACGAGGAAACTTTACAAGTATGTACTGGTGAACGTTTATTTTAGTTCGATATATTGTTTTCAACGACCAAGTTGTTCACTTATTATTGATTTTATTGTAACATCGACAGTTGTTCGGTTGGCCGGACGCGCCGATACAGGATGTTCTTGAAGCCGTGATCAGAAGATGCGGATGTGACCCGGTAACATTGGAATCCTGTGTTTTGTTCACCGATAGACTGCGGCAGAACGTCAAGATTTTGTTTAACGTCGTCATTGAAGACGACAGTGTAAAATCTCTTTTGACAACATCAACAGTGGACGATGTCATTTTACACGTTCTTGAGATATCTAATCGGTCATCGAATTAGATACAAAAATATGTGTTATATATGGCGAGTGTGTCCACACTTCTAAATACTTTGTTGGTAGCAAAATAATTGAAAGGGAAAGGAAAGAAATTTGATCGATTATATTAGCTGACATAAAACAATTTCGGGTTTTGGAAAAATTATAAGATTATGAAATATTCGCACAATTGCAGTGTATAATTGAACGTTTTTAAGAATTTAGGATTTGGTTTTTCTCTTTCAGGTTTAAACACGTTGATACTTATGCTTATGTACATTTAGCATATTTTATTTTTGACACATTGTTACTATCGTTATATGTAGTGATTAAGCTATATATGTCATTTATTTTTTTATTGCAAAAAGAGAAGGAAGAAGAGAAAATTAAGTATTAAATTTTAGATATTTGATAATTACTTATACAGATATAAAAATGGTTCTTTTTGAACAGTTGTGTATATATGCTACTTAATTTTCAGTGTAATAGAAAAGCGTGAAAGCTCGTCAAGAAAACTCGAGCCTTTCGTACACGTTTGTATTTGTCGAATGTACATGTTATATTTTACATAATTTGAAGTAAATACAAATACGTGAAAATAAGAAAACTTTTACGAATCACATTTGTATCCGATAGTGTTCTCCGTTCTTTCCACAAATACATCTTGTTTTTCCCGCGCGTTTCCATAGATACCATTTGAATTACGTCGGCGGTGGCGGCTTCCGCAGTCGACTTCCGGTTGTCAGTTGGAGCGGGTTGTTCGCCGCGGTAGTTAGCCGTTGATCGTACCTGTCAATTGCTTTCGTCGAGAATTATCGAAGACAAGAAGTGGCAAGGAGTTCTCGGCGCTATCTGAGGAACTCGTTTTGGATTTTATCCCCGGCGGTAAGTGCACAATGTTGCTTCAGTCTCGTCTCTGATTTTTTTCTTACATCTCGAAACGTCACAGCGATTCCAATGCAACACACGTTGCGTATCAAAGCGGAGTCGTATCGATTTTCTACCTTCGCGACACGTATCGTACGGGCCGATATTACGGACAACTAGCAGGTTCGGAATAAAGAAGAAAATGTAAAATATAAAAACTCCGAGCGATTGAATGTACGTGAGATATTTAAATCCTGAATGAGAGAAAATTGTATGTTTGTCGTGTTTTATCTTAGGATTACAAAGTCTGCAGTAGCCTGAAGAGCTATTTCTTTTGCGTCATGTATATAAGAAGACGTGTTGTGTAAATATAGTCAATTTATGAGGTTAGATCTGTGTGAGAAGGTGACTTAGCGACGTGCGCATGCGCATGTAATTAAAAATATGGTTTTTCATTTTACAAAGTACACTAAAAATTATGTGAAAGCAAGATTTGATCGAAAAAACTATATTTGCAGAACAATAATTGCGCACATGTTGTGAAATATATGTTCTATATAGCAAATTCATTTTATTCAAACAAAACAATAAGTACAATTTATAATTCATTTTCTACTTTCACAGAGGGTGATATATTTCTCGTAACTCTACAAACATTAATTTGTCATCAGTAGCAAAAACATATATATCTTAATATTGTTACATTTCAGTAATTTTAGAAGTTAATTTATCACATGTATGTATCATGATTTACTTTTTATATACTTTTTTTATTTCTCTTCTATTTTGTCTGAAATTGATGTAAACGTAACATTAATTTGATTTTGATTGTGAAAATGTAAAAGAAAGAATCTGAACGATTCATCTGTAACGATGCAATGTGACATTCTAAACGTCTGATTTCCCGCGCCGTGACACGCGCAGCAGTACTGCGCATCTCGGTCTCCTATTGGTCCGCGTCATTGGTCGATCACGTGACCGCTCCTGTTAACAACAGCTCCGCCATCTGCGCCTCGTTTCACAACGCTCACTTGTCGATTCGCGATCGGACGTGCTGCACGGTGAACGGTGTGTATGTGCCTACATGGCGTGTGTGTGCGTGAGTATGCATGGGTGTGCGTGTGACGTGACGCGAGATCGCTTTCTCACTTTAGTGCTTCCCATCGGGCGTACATAGCAGTTGTCAAGGTGTCAGTGACAGCCGGTCTCTTCTGCAGCCGTTATCAGCAGCGCTCGCATCGTGCAAGACGTACCGTCGGGAGACAGCAGCCTAGTTTGTTATCGATTTGCCTCAAGGTTAGTGAGCGTAATTCAGCCTCGCGGGGCGCCGGCAATTAATAATGTGCTTTTCCGAGAATTGTGTATAAAAGTTAAATCAGATATATATATATAGAACGTGATGCATCATCTTTCTATGCGGATGAATGTCGGTAGGCTTCGCCGGTCGATCTCGACCGGCGGATTTCGGCGGGATTGAGACGCGATGTAATATAGTAAATAACTAAAATAAAAAGGAATAAGATACCACAGGTCTTTGCCTTTCGGTCTTATTTTGAAAATTTTACGATTACTTTGATTTTATTGAAAGATTTCTTTAGAAATTATTGTGTGTATATATTATGTGTTATAATATATATGCCACATATTTTACAAATTCTTTAATATTTTTGTTTGTTTGCTTTTTTTATTAAATTCTTTGTATTATCAAGGAGGTCATAGTGCTCCGATAAATAACCCTCGCGCTAAACTCATTTACATTTGACATTTCTTGTCGCGTGTCCTGTGACGACCGGTCTCTTGATTTCAATGCACTCTTTAAACGCTTTCACAACTTTCCTAAATGCTATTGTCTCCTGTATCTGAGCGCGTTATAAATTATTGTATTTTTTTCTTTTTTTGTTTTGCTCCTTTTTCGTGTTGTTTTCACACGGATGACGTGAATGTGACTCACACGTGTATAGATGAATGGATAAAAATATTGATTTTCCAATCTATCCTCCTCCTTGCATTGATAGCGATATTTCCGTACGTATTACGGCAACATAAAAGTGCAATATTTTCGACACGTTATCAATAATCAGTTGTTCTATGCTAAAGTGCATAAATCGCGGGGCGCGGATATAATTACTTTACTCTCGTGACCTTTTCTTAGGATAAATTTATTCTCTCAGTCTCGGTTTTTAATAATGTTGCGCAATACCAATGGATGACATTGCTTGTTAGATCACCGGAAAATAATGCATGTATTAGTCATAATTAGGAGATCGGTTATTTTATAAATTATAACGCGTTAAAAATAATTCTACTCGCAAAAATTTACGCTCGAGAAGGTACGGAGAAAGAAAATCAAGCGATAGTCGAAATATTTTGGCTTTGAGCGGGAAGAAAATTAACTATAATGTAGAATAAGAAGAGAAGAAGAGCACACAGCCGGGTAAACTGTGCGGAACAATATGCACAACTGGCGTAAACTATGCGGAACAATATGCAATTCTTTATGCCCCGATTGTATCAGGAGCGCGTGACAAACTGCACACATTGCGATTAGATCACAATTTCACCTTCGCAAATGTAGTAATATTGCGCAATAGAGAAAAGAAGATGATTGCATGTACGGTAATATGTTGTATGTAAACTTTCATTGTTTGTCAACGGATAAAGGAAGAAAAAAACAATTGTTAACAACGTGATTTATCTCAAACAAACATTTTCCGAGAATTCATTGCGGAAAACAAATGCCGCGAGTAAAAAGTTGCAATTATGAACGTTGCAATGCAGACTTTTTAAATACAAAACTTGCACTTAATTATTTATTTTGTATTGAAATATATTGGTTCACAATTTTTTTTTCTTCTAACAAACATTTATACAAATTCAGTCAAATTTGGATGCACAATTTTCGCCAATGTAAAACATCAGTTTTATTACATTTACGTTCGCGCACGGCGATGGATATAGCCAATATGATAAATATTATCTCGTCGGCCACGGTCTTTTATTTCTGTGTGTACATACATATTTGTACACTAATCAAATTTTTTTTTTCAACGTGCGCGAGAGGGTAGTTCAAGCGCATATCGCGGATATCACCGCATCGCCGTGGCACGCTGCGGCACGATCGACCGCTCATACATGTCATTCGGCATATTCTTCGCCACTCCACTTGCGTATTCCATACCGCTCTGGAGTGGACGACGGAATCGTGGGCGGGTAAATAAATGACGTCGACGGAATTGTGACGTCGCGATTATCTGACGATCACGTTTGCGTAATCTCTTGCGGATTATTCCGCCAAGAATCGAGGGTTGCGCTGAATAACGTTTTACGAAACACAGAAAAAAATTGCCAGGAGTAATCGACGGGAAAGACATAAAAAAAACACATATTATTACACGCATACACGAAAAGAAACTTTGGATACGTAAATATTAATTCTAAAAAATTCATCATATTGCAACGACAACGTTCATAATTGTATAATTTGCACTTGTCACATAAAACAATGAATGACAATGCGAAAAGGAAGGAAATGGTTTTTATAATTGCGGTTAATTGTTCGAAATTTTTATTGACGTCAAAGTATTGGGATGATTGTTCCGAATACTTTGTAAAAATTGTTCCCCAGAGTTGAAGCTTCCATTTCAAATTTGTCTAACCGGCTTTATCAGCGACGAGAACGGTCGCATCCGGGTTCCGTCGTTTGTCGTCTTATTGGCGTAACTCGCTGCAACGACGGCGAATACCTTTCACCCTTTCATTCTGGAAACTTGCCAATTCGCTCGAGGGCAAGGACAGAGCTCGACCACTACTATATCACGTCAACGTTTGTTACGTCTGTTTCTGGTGTATTTAAAAAAAAGTAATAGATATATATGATATCCCTCAAGAGCGGATCGACATTATTTTCCGCCGTCATTTTCAGCGATATTTTTTATTTTTTTATTATAAAATTTTTATGACAAAGTCTTTGCTAAAAAAATAAAGTTTAGATGTAAATAAGATCGTCGTAGAATTACGCACGATTTATAAGCACTACTTGCTCTTTTTGCAAAATATGAGTGGCTAAGCATGAACTTGACGTCCATTTACAATGGACGTCAAAATCATAAAATTTAAAAGAAAGAAGGAGAAAGGTTTTATCATCGAGTATTCTTCCCTCATTTCCTCCGCATTCTTGATAGGATAAAAATGCATTTTTAACGAGATTCACGTTTATCTAAAAAGTCTCATTATAAATTCATTTGTATCCCGTATCGCTCTCTAACGAGACGATCTTCTGTGAAAAATGCGCTTCTATTTCCTGACCTGCCCGCACCCCAGACGCGACCAGCTGATCGTTTGTTCTGATCGTTTGCCGGCCACATCTATTGGTGGTAGAATCAACGGACGGAGGAGGACGAACGACGACGAGAACAACGACGACGACGACGCCGTCGCGTTGCGTCGCGTCGCGTCGCGTCTGCGCGTCGTCTCGATGGGTCGGTCGGTCGGGGGTATTGATTTTTCGCACCAGGGTAGAGGGAGAGCAAGGTGTGTAAGTGTGCAGCCGCGCACACGCGCTAGCTGCACGCATGCACACGTACGTGTATACGAACGCGCGACACACACTCGCTCCGACGGCCGGCACATCGTGGCGCGACTGCGAGTCCACCCGCGGAATTCCGCAAAGTCTCTTCCCGGCGTCGTTAACGAGAGCGGCCCACCCTCCGGCTCCGATTCGCGCGAAAAGGTCGTCCTCGAGGTCGACGTGGCGACGAGTTCGAAAAACTGAAACGCCCGATCATCGTTTGCTGTGCTCCTCGGTCTTCTCGCGAACGGCGCCTTTTGACGCGACGTTGTCACTCCCACCCTACTCCTCGTCATCCCCGGAGGGAGAGGGTGGTCACCGAGACGCGACTCCACGAGGACAACCGTTTGTCCGTTTTCGCCCGGTAAAGAACGACATCCTGTTTGTTTTTCCGCGATATACCTAAGTGAAGATGCTTTCTTGAGAGTGACAACATCGTACTCTTATATATACAGCCTTCTCGCGTGGTGGACTTGTTCTGATTTCTTGTCAATCGTATGTGTTGCAGGCTATCGACTCGCCCCGGCTTTGGTTTCACCGGGAAGCGGTGTCACACCGTCGCCGGGTAAGCGGTTCGCCGAGGAAAAGGAAGGCTGACGCCCGGTATCTAATCTCATCGGGCACCCGATCACCAGCCGGCGATGCCTGCACCGACGTCAGCGGCGGGTGCGGCCGCCGAGGGCGGCCCGCCCCGGACCGAACTGCAGGAGTTACAGCTCAAGGCCGATCAGACTACGGATGAGGTAAGTGTTGTAATACCATTCATGCGTGTACATATGTATATATACATATGCACGTGAAATAATGCGAGAGTTACGAAGATTTACGCTTACTTTCTGCAGTGCTAAATCCCTAAATCTCGTTGTCACAGTTGTACAGTCGGAAGTAATCTCCGCGTTTATTTACGATGACAAGACACATGTGTCGCTTACGCTTCTGTCGAGATTCAATCTGTGTGTTTTCTACAAAATCTACCCGTTGTTTCTTGTTCACGATTATTTATCCAATTTTATTTTATAACGATTTATTTACAAAACAGAAAAATGACACATTATAAGCAACTTATTTGCGAAAGAAAGATTGTTTTTTGTAATAAGTCGCACATCATCGGCCACATGATGTGTAATCGGCGTGATCCGCTTTGTTTCAGTCCCTGGAGAGCACGAGGCGTATGCTGGCGCTATGCGAGGAGGTGAGTCTGTCCCTTTCGGCATTGAGTCCTTCCTTTCGCGCATATTATTCCTACGATCCTTTCTCGATCATCCTCGAGATCCCGCGTCGATGCACCATTCCCTTCCGAATCGAATCCCGAATCACTGTATAGTCAACCTCTTTGTCAACCTTCTCCCTTAGTGTTTTCTCCGTTTTATCTCTTGACTCCCGAACTTTTTCCGTCTATCTCGTAAACTAGGAACGATTTTCACCGACGAATCGTTGCGCGCTACTGCGGCAAGACGGGCGCCACTGCTTGCTTGGAGTTCTACTTCGAAAAAAATTTAATAAAATGAAAAAACTAGAGCAGAGAAAATAAATCGCGCCAGAGAGAGGTGGGCAAAGTACTATTTCGATTTTTAACGGGTCAAGTGGCGACTCTTACGATTTTTTAATTTGATTTCCGAGAAATTTCCATTGTCTGGGACTAATCAGTAGAAGTGTATGGACAATGCTCTTCAACAAAGAACCGATCAAATTGAATTTATGGAAATTCTAGATGTTTTGATTTTTTTTTTTAAATTTAAAAGTATTAAAATATATTAAACATCAAAATATTAATATATTAAATTTTGTACATATCTCTCTGTTTTATCTTTTTAATATTTGTCTCAAATTCATCATTTAACGTTACATGACTCGCGGAATATTATTGTACGTTCTTAAATAGTACGTGAAACGCCGCGAGAAAGTTTGAGGTAGAAAACGGAACATGCTGACGAACGCGAATGTGTAGCGCCACTTGGCTGGTTATAGAGCGTTGTTCTTGCGAGCGCGCCGATTCCGCTTTGCGAGATTAAACGCCGGCGGAGAGAGAACACTCCTGTTAAGTTCCCAGGTCGCACAGGGAAGAAGAAAGAGAAAGCTTCGAGGGTCAAGGAAGAAGCAAGACACATGTACAGGTGATAACCGAAGAGCGGGCTGATGTTTGCGTTTTCGAAGTAGTATTTTATCCAGCTCTGGCGTCACGGAGAGGCGACGATTCCGAGAGCGTGTTGCGATCCGTGCGAGCGTAAAAAAAAGCGGGTAAAAAGAAAATGTCGATTGCGCGCCGCGACAAAACGACCGAAGAAAATTCGTACTTCAAAATGGAAGGGAGGGTAGGAATTCTTGGGGTGCCTGCGAGTTTGAAATCGCGAGAAAAAAAAACGAAGATCGAACAGATCGGGAGAGAACAAATGTAGATCACGCAAGAGCGTTACTTCGCGCAAAAAGGAATTTGTAAGACGACGCATCGACGCGCTCCAAGAGACGGCGTGGCGCGTACCGAACGTGCGTATATATATAGAAGAGTAAAAGAGAATTTAATTTTTCAGACAGATTTTTTACAAACAAAAAAAGTCTTTCAAAACGTGTAAAATTTATATTCGAGATTAAAAATTCAAAAATTAATTTTCGTGGAATTGGAATATTAAAAATTTTGTTTAGAATTTCTTTCAGAAAAAATTTATAAGTTTATAATTTATAGAGTGAATTTACTTAGCGATTTCATGAAGGATCTTCAAGTCGAAAGCTTAAAATATCGAGTTTTAATTAGCTTTTTGGTGGTGATATACAGAAAAGTTTTCAGGAGAAAACAACTTGCAAATAGATTATGGAAAAATAGGTATTTTGAAATTTCTCAAAGTAACACGAGGAATGTGACTTTGTAGATAAAATTCGACTTCTCTTGTTCTTTGTATCGCATCGTGACAAGAAAATGAACGGCACATGTGAATACTTTCCGGTCTCGCGCTACATATTGATTCAACATTTCCGTTTATTTATTGTCGCGTGTACTTAACGTTGTTGCGTGCGTACATGCGTGCGTTCGCGCGTGCCACGACCGTGAAAAAAATAATATCTCTCTGCATTCTGCAGCTTTCCATGTTCTCTTCCCATGCATAAATTATTCGCTGTCTATGCTCGTACTTTCGATATCTATTACTATTCTCGATACATATATATATATATATATTATATATATATAAATATATATATATATATATGTTGCGCGTGTGTGTACATCTATATATGAATGTATGCGATTCTGTATATCTGTTTTTATATATGTATATACGGAGATGTTTACACTTTTCTTCTCTACTACTTCTGATTTACTGTACTACTTTTAATTTACTTGTCAAAGGAACGCACGCAACTGGCTTCCGCGATTTGATCCGCGATTATTTTATGTATCAATTGACAATGCAATCAAACGCAATTGTTTTTTACTTGACAAATTAGTAGCAAGTAATTGGTTTTACAACCTTACATTTTTACGAACGTTATTTATTGATTAACAAAAACAAACGTCTTTAAAGTACAAATTTTTAATTCACAATTTCGACAGTTTCAAAATTTATTAGTCTCGAATGACAGATACTCTTATCTTTTTGCATATCTGACCTATTGCTTAAATTGCGCAAAACGTAAATTTATTGTATTACTTTTTACTATTATCTGCACGTCTATATTTTGTCGCCAATTTCGAAGCGTGACGAAGTTGGAAGCGGCTATTGTTGGAATTTTTCTCGTACGAGAAATAGAAGATAAGGATCCGTCGAAGTCCTTGCGTCGTTCCGTTTCAGTCTCTCTCGCTGCTACTTATCTACTTGTGGCTGCACTAATAAAGCACGTGTCGCATTCTTCCGAGCACCGGAGACGTCCTTCGAATCATCATCGACCGAGAGAAGCGTACGTACACACACCCACAATGCGCAAATGTGCCATCATCGTCGTTGACGACGCGGTTTGGTGTCGTCGCGCGTGATAACGACCGCGCGGGCGGTCGATTTGTGTTCTCTCTCTCTCATCGATTACGGAATAATCCACACACAGACATCTGAGGAAATATATGTTCTTGGAGCTTTGCGGACTACGTATTTTTTATTTTTTTATTTTTTTCGGCAACGAGGATTTTTGGAAGCAAAAAATCCGAAAGCAACGATCACACCATCTGAAAATGTTGGTTCTTTTTTCTTTTCCTTGTAATATGTGTCTTTTTAATCAGCATAGTATTTTCAAAAGAAGATTCTTCGTCTTTCATCCAACGAATTAAGCGTGAACGCTTGTTTCGATGTGAAGCACACGCGATTTTACGTATAGCATCGAATCGGGTCTTTAACGTGATATTTAATAATACAATGGTGATTGTACACGTACAGTATTGTACTGCGATTGTTGTACAGCACGACACGCGAGAATTATTCAACACAGCGTCGAAGTTCGCGATAGCGCAGCGAGCGGAGGGAAGAATGTCGACTGGGCTCGCGTGAGAAAGAAAAAAAAATCTCCTTCATAGATGAAAAATGCAAAGTTTCAATTTTTCGCTCTTTAACCCTTTGCGCTCCACAATGGTCTTCTGTAAAAGTAAAATAATATTGGCTTATAAATGTATTTACTTTCCGAGACGATGTATAATTTGGTTGCTTCTCGTTTCTATAGTCAGAGTGTTTTGTGTTAAAATTTTGCGTTTTGAAAAAGCATAAACACAAACCGTGAAAAGAATAAATTTAAATACATATTTATTGTACTCTACTTTTAAAAATTCGCGATAAAGATTACAATAAATAGAAAAAGAAAGAAAAGATGAGAATATTATTGAAAAAGATAGAGAAATAATTTTGAAGAATATCATTAATATGTTTTTGTATATAAGTCCAACAAAACTAACAAGCAAGAGAAACATGTCTGATTGACTCGTGAGAAAAACAAAGTATTTATACGTGTTGCAACGGCTATTTTTTTGTTGAAAAAATATGTTCTATGAAAATCATGAATAGCCATTGCACGAATGACGTGGGAAGAGTACAAAGAGTTAAAGTGCGAAACAAAGAGTTAAAGTACTTATGCGCGAAAGTGTTTTTCAAGATTTGATGATCGTGCCGAGAGGACTCGGCCTTTATGAAGAAGGAATACATCGAAATATTTCCTGTCGAATCGATAGGCGGACAGAAACGCCGAAAAGAGAAAAGAAAACGACGAAATGCGACTCGAAAAGAGAAAAGCGAAAAGAGAGAATGAAAAAGAAACGGAAAACAGAACAGAGAAAAAGAAAAGATACGAAAAAAATGTGGAGAAAAGCTGCGTTAGTACATGTGTTATATGTCAGAAAGCTGCTCTCTTGATATTGTCCGTTGCTGGATGTTACGTACGTCTTTGTAATACGTGTGCGCGGTGTGTGCCCGTGTGATCTCCGCTTTTGCAAAAATTCTACACTTGCCTGTTCTATTGCCTGCCCGCTTTCCGCGAGATTTTGAAGATCGAAAGAAAGTTCTCAAAAAAATATACTTGTCCAACATTTGTCATTTTTGTGTTGTTTTGGTTTTTTTTTTTATAACTTTTGAAAAAAGGAAAAGAGACATCTGGAGAAATTCTATTGCATTTCCTTGAAAACTACATAGAACGTCGTTTGTGCAACAGAAGTTACGTGCGACGTAAATTTTAAATATAATTTGACATTTGGTACTGATTTGTCTTTCGATCGACAGAATCTTGTTGCCTGTGCCCGCCTTGGCTGTCTGGCTGTCTGTGTGTGTTTGCCTTTTCCCTCTCTGCAAGCCACTGTCCACTTTCCCTCTTCAGTGCATCGTGCTGTCACTCTTTTTAGAAGCAGTCATCCATATTCAGTATAATCAATATATACTCACTATACATCCATGTCATTACACGCAAAAACAAATACATTTTTCTCTACATCAATGTACGGGCTGTCCCAAGAAAATCTATTTTACAAAAATTATATTTTACAGAAATCAAAAAATATTGTTTTCTCAGTGATGATTATATTTATTTGAACAGTTTGTATTTTGCAATATTAGCTGCCATCTCGAGTAGTTTGCTTTCTCGAATTAAATTATTTCGTTAAGCTCAGATTTGTTTCAAACATGGAAGTTGATTTATTCAAAAGCGTAAATATTTGAGTAGTTTAAAAGTGACTTCACCGATATTTGACGCACATACAGATTTAATTATATATGTATCTTGTTTTGGGACATCCTGTGTGCGAGATTTATCAATATATAATACCACACTCGAGAGATATGTTTTTAATTCTTTGTACTCGAATGTGTGCTACAGTGCTTTATAATGCTACGATATTGTTATTAGTATTTCAATCACGATAGAAATAAGATAATATTCAGTGTAGTTTCCACACATTTGCAATATTGTTTTATATATAATTGGAAATGCAAGTAATCATCGAGTGCAAAGAATTGAACATCGTTCAATATGTAAATAAGGTACTATAATTACTTTTTTCTTTTCTCCTTCAGTCAATTTTATTTGAAGTTTAATATAATCGCAGAATTATTCATTCTTCACTTCTCACACGCTCGTCTCTCACTTCGACTGTCACTTCATGTTTCTTTCTGAAAAAAAGTTCACGCACTTTGCACAATTACGCGCCGATATTCTTTTCATACCGATACGCACGCTAGTCTTATCAAGCCGAATGAGGAAAGGAGCAAAATATGAACAAAAATCATGAAAACATGAAAAATCTCGAAAAAAGAGGAATAATGGCCAGAAGGCCATTGATAATTCAGAAAAACATCTATTATTCCCGCCTCTGTTTAGCGCTGCGTTTAAACTCCAAATGCGAATAAACATAATTGCTGTAAATTCACTTGAGAGAATCGAACAATCGTATCTCTGAATATCGCATTTGGTGTTAAATGCGGTAGTCAACCAGGGGTCTGTAAATCACACTTGAATTACTGTCAAAAGCACGAAAAATACTTGTTAGATTTTAACGAATCTTTTACTTGTACATAGTTGCAGTGTCCTTTTCTCCTCCTCGATTTATCTAACGTTTCATTCACTCGTTCATTCGCTCATTCACTCATTCGCTGCCCGTCACCCCTTTCCCGTCCCCTCCAACTCCAATTACGTGTGCGTGTGTGTTTTACTTTGCATTTATTTAGGTGTTCGCGCAACCCTTTGAGTCCCGAGATGTCTCAGTGCTATAATTACTTGTCAAAGTCCGGTTCTCTATTTTAATTCCCTTTTGCATGCATACTTTTATGTTTCGATTTTTAAATTGTTTTTTAAACTAACAGTCGATTGTCTCGAAAACAAAATTGTATTTGAGTTTAAACTTAATCACATTTATTTATTTATAGATTTTTTATGGATTTTAGATTTTAATTTAAATATTTTGTTTCAAGCTAACACATCAAAAGTTTCAATTTATGCTTTGTTCACAGATTTCGTGGAGAACATTGCCTTTTTTTGTTTTTTTGTTTTGTTTTGTTTTGTTTTCGTGAGGTATATTTTAATTTTACATCTAATATATCGTGTGTTACCAATAAAATTTTTTCTCTTTTCTTATTTTGTCAATTTAATCGATTGTGCGAGATATTCGGGACTCAAGAAGGGTTTCGCGGGATCTGTGACTTGCCTTGTGCGCATTGGATCTCACTCAATGGAAGTGTATTTCTATTCTGTATTGTGCGGTCTATATACCTCTATATATACCTACACTTTGTTACTATGTATCGCTCTCTTTTTTGTGTTATACTGTGGGTATCCAAAGAAATTCACACCTTTTGCCCAGAAAAAAAAAAATACACTGCAGCCGTGGATCTTCTCGATCGCGCTCGATCCTTCCTGCCACCTTCGATCGAGAGAAGAGCACGCAGGAACGATCGATGACGATCGAGAGATATCTCGTTATACAAAAGACAAAGCCAAAAACAAAGAAAACTAAGTAAAAACCGAAAGAACAAAAGACTAAAAACAAAAACGCGCGCTTTGTCGGGAAAAGAAGATCCGTCATATGAGAACGGAAATAGATAAATGAATAAAACGCACAACAATAACAACGGCGACTACAGTTACAGCAACAGGAACAACATCTACAACAACAACAACAACAACATGAACAACAGCAACAACAACATCGCCATTGACCGATACAACATCAAGAACAACAACAACAACAAGCAACAACATGTCGACACGTTCGCACCACGTTCGATGGCACTTTCGGTCGGGCCCAAAATATACTTTTTTTTTTTCTTTCAATCACTGTTGCCCGCCCGTCTCTGCCCACCTGTCTCTGCGTAGCGGGCAGAGATCGCGTAGTACACAACGTGCGTGATGTATCGTTTAAAATAGAAAAAATACGCCAAGGCGAGCCCGAGGGCGCGCCGCGACGTCGTTCGTAGTTAAAAACAGAAAAAGGAAAAGAAAAAAAAAGAGATTTTGATACAAAAATAGTCGAGAAACGTTAAAAAAAAACGAGAGAAAAGCCCCGAAAATACTTTTTTTTTTACTTTTAGTCCCACTCTCTACGCGCGCCACTTACCTCAACATATCCGGTCACAATATCCATCTCTTATCTTGCTCTGCCCATTGAACCCACCACCGACTTGTCCGTCACATATATTCGTATATATACCTCTATATCTATATATATTTATATATATACCTATACTATATACTAATATACTACTAATATTACTACTATATACTTATACGTAAAGAAAGATACAAGGAAAGAGTAAAGAATAATACTCTCTCTCTTTCTTTCTCTCTTTCTCTCTCTCTCTCTTTTTCTCTCTCTCTCTTTCTCTCTCTCTCTTTCTCTCTCTCTCTCTCTCTCTCTCTCTCTCTTTCTCTCTCTCTCTCTCTCTCTCTCTCTCTCTCTCTAAACATGGAATAATTGTTACCTCAAGGAGGCTGGCATCCGTACTCTGGTCGCACTCGACGACCAGGGAGGTGAGTGAATCCGCTTGTTAACAATTAAGCAACAGCCGAGAAGTATACGAGGGTAGGTGGTGAAGGAACGAGGGAAACAAACTCGTTGTCGTTAGCCACACGCACACCTTACGACCCAAAATACAGTCAAGCCAACAAGCACTATATATCCGCGAGTGTCCTCTTAACATAAAACACACGTATACGACACGCGCATACGACAGTATCCCAAACGGGAAAATTGCGAGAAATTGTGATTTTCAATGAAAAATTTATAAATTTTACTCGAAAAATAGAAACCAAGTTTTTATTCTTCGTATTGAAAAATTATATTGTTTCTTTTCTTTAGTTTTATTGAATATTGAAAAATTTGCAAAAATTTAGATACATGTGGATTTTTCTTCATTCGAAATTATCTTTTCTCTTCTCGCAGTTTTCTCGTACTTGATGCTCTATATCGAAAGATAATAATAACAAATCAAATAGTATCCGAACACCTGTAGATTTCTATAACATTCTAAAACCGTCTATATTTATGCTTGCTAATCATGTGAGAAATAATTCTAAAAAAAAAAAAAAAACACCGCTAGATCTCTTTAACACGTCACCATATGATTATTTCTATGATACGGTATAACGATCGAACACTGACTCTTTCGTTGCCATAATTTCAACACAGAAATGTTCTGTCTTGCATTCAAAAAAATCGGTTGTTTTTTTCTTTTTTTTTTCAATGCTATGCTCGCGAGCATATTAAATCTTGGAAATTTTCTCAGCCGAGCGCGGAATAATTTGTCATTTAAAGCGATCGAAAGGATTAACGCGCGCGTAGTGATCTCGAGAGCTCGGCGACTCGAAAACGCTCGCGGGTTGTAGCTGCTAACCAAACGGAAATGGTTCTATTAATACACTGAGTTCTACCAGGGGCTCCGAGATATTACGGATTATAGGCTCGAGACACCCTCGAGCCACCCTGTGTTAATTACGGTCAATGCCGTGTATGCGCCTGATATTCGGTGTGTTCTGAATTCGACAAATATTTGCACGTATAATTACCGACAGTTCCGAATCTCTCGTACAGACCTCGTGATATTTCGCGTACGTCGGCGTGGAAACGAGGCGAAAAAATAGAAACTTTCGACGTCAACGTTCCTCAGACACAGTCGTTGGATTCTTTTTTTTTTTTTTTTATACAAAGCTGTCCAACTCTAGACTAACCCTCCAAAATATCGATTAATCCACGCTCCATTTAACACGCTTAAAATTACTTGCTTCGACGCGGATTAACGTTTAATATCGCGCTTTTAAACGTCACGCGGGCTCTCTTTCTCTCTCTCTCTCTCTCTCTCTCTATCTCTCAAATCCGCTTTATCTTTATCCTAATTACCTTTACCTTCCTTGAGAGGAGTTGAACGGGAGATGATCGTTGCCGAGAGATGGTCGTCGTTTTCTCATGACAGGGATCTCGTTTAACGAAGATCATTTCGATTAGGAAATTCGATTATAAGAGGATCGACAGTCAACTGCCACTGCACAATTGCAATTTAATATATATACCATTACCCCGGATCTACTACGATTACTACTGATTACAACACCATCGTTATATCACTGACACCACTAATACTGCTAATATTACTAACGTTACTATACTTGTACCATTACACTAAAGGTTGCATCTTGGGTTATTGACGAAGATTTTCCGTCTGTGTTTAAGAAAAAACGATTTTATAAAAAATATATAAATTAAAGCGTTCGTTGATCAAAAGTTTGTGTAATTATTTATTTATGTCAAAATATGATTTTTACATCTCTTTGCAGTCTCGGATTATGCATAAGGGGAGTAAAAACATGAATTTTTCATTCTTTTAAATTGTAACAACCGACGGAATTTTTTCTGACGATCCAACAGCCGCAACGTGAACTATATTCAGACCCATTTTTGTCCTGCATCACCACATTTATTTCATCATTGTGACATTTACAATCTGACGATATACATATACATGTGATATGTATATGTATAACGTTATAGAGAAAATTCTCATGTGGAATATACATACCGGTCTACAATATACTTAGCCAAAATGAAAATGGGTCTTCATCAAGAAAATTAATCGTCGCTGTGTGCTGCTGCTATCGCTGCTGCCATTTGCCAGCGTTGATGTGAAGCGGCTCGTACACGATTTAACAATATGCGCGCAAACTTATATACTGTGCAAATTTATTTATATACTGAGTCGCAAAACAGTTAAAAACATATCCAACTCCACTCGAATCTCTGTTTGCTGAGATTTCGATCTGTAACTTTGCTGACGTAGTTTGTATCAAATTATATTTTGGTATTTTTCACTAATTTATTTATTCATATTATTAGCAATGCTATATCTCTTAGCCAATGTATATACATATATATATGTATCTTTTTATTTCAGTATAGATTTTCCGATCTCCTGTATACTGATCTTCCTCTCACTTTGATTGTAACTAATTCAATTTTTCTGCAAAGATATTTTGCCGCCCTCGTGTCGCGCAAAACTGTTGGATGCTGTATGAACCGCTTTATAACGAAGTTTACAAGAATTTAACAGCTGTTGTCCAGATGGTGTAATCAATCGTGGTCGTTTTGTTTCTGATCTTTGTTTTATCGCTCTCCCGCCTTTCTCTGTGTACAGCCTCTCTGTCATATACTTAACAACACGCTCACCCTTTCCTCTCATATCGCGCGCGCGCGCGAGATCTTCCCCCTTTCTTTTTTTCTCTCCCGTGTAGATATTAAACACTCTCTATCCAGACGAGACACGCTGGATGCGTTCGCGTACAAACGCAAGTGCAATAATGGCGTGGGAATGTGCTCTCGAGTGTGTTTCCTTCACGGGCCCTCTTTGTTTTCCATACGGAAAAAATTAAGAAGCGCGCGCCCGGAGCGTTCTCGCCGATCGAATGTCGTTATTGCACTCGTCTTTGCACACGGGACATCGGAATAATTAGGACAGTGAATTAGACATCTCGCGATCATCTTTGATAATCAAATTGTTATAATTCATTTTAAATGCGCACACAGTATTTTGAAATTAAATTCACTGAGCATTTAATATAAATTTGGTTCAAAAAATAAATAACATATTGTATAATTATATTTTACATAAAGTAATATTCTCAAGATGATCGATAGAACCCATAAGTTTACACGTGATAATTAATTTTCTTCTTAATGTGACAAAATAAATTGTTGCAAGATAAAATCACACATGTCTGAATATATGTGCGAAATTTATCGTCATTATCAGCAAGAGACCGTCACATCAGTCAAGGAGATCGTTTGCCGTATAAAAGTGACTCAAGTCGTGTGTTCGTCGTGAGACGATTCGCGCGAACAACATCGATTGTCCAGCATCACTTTCGTCATCTGCCTCGTTAATCATTGAAAGTTTCGCGCGATGTCGCGTTCGTGTCGCAATTAGTCCGATCGATTCCACCTTCACTTCACATGATATATACACGTTGTGATTCTGGACTCTTGTGTACTTTGTCTCTTTACAGTCTGTATTTACCATCCATCGCCATACGCGAAGCTTACAGCTGTGTCGCTTTCAGTCTGTACGTGTATTAAACAAATTATATATATATATATGTGTGTGTATGTACTTTAATTACATATACATATATATATCTCTATATATATTTACGTATTTAATATGTCTATCTAGTGTACATATCACAAGAAACTTATGTATGAACATATATATTACCCTTATACATATAATTCGTAAACGCTTGTAACGGTAGATATCTGTCTGTCTCTGTTTGACTGATATTAAACTTGTTTTTAATTTCTCTCCTCACTTTTTTACCTGATCTCTCTCTTTCACTTCCGAATCTCTTTCTGTCTCCGACTCTCTCTCTCTCTCTCTTTCTTTCTTTCTTTCTTTTTCTCTCTACCTTTCTTCTTTGGTTTTGCAATCTGTGCATCGATCCGTGCAACTAACTGTCTGTCGGCCGTCGTCTTACCTACAAAAAAAAAAAAAAGCAAAAAGATATTTACTTGTTAAACCGCTTTGACTTCGAGTCGCTGGCCGAAATGTATGTAGATAATAAATGTGCGGTATATTATCATATCGCGATAAATGCCTGTATGTACACGCGTATATACAGCGCGCGTTGAAAAGAAAATCGAAAATCGATCGCCTAATCGAAATGAAACGAGAGACGCGGAAAGTGAAGACGTCACTACAGAGAGAAACTCCGCTCGGCGCAATCGCGCCAATCGCGCTAATGCGGCCAATTAGCACGGTGGGAGTAATTAACAGCGTTCCGTTGTGTTACGTGTGATCATCGCTGTCATTGCCTCATCATCGTCTCACCGTCTCATCGTCTCTCATCGATCATCGGCCTGGGTGTGTTCGTTTGAGAAACGCGTCATAAGAAGAGACGCATCGGCGTTCTTGATTTCCGCGACGAACGTAACGCACTCGATTAATTGACTTGACTATATATTACTATTATATCGAGGAGAAAGAGATTGCGTGTAGGTGTGTAAAAAAAATGACTACAATTAAGCTGTTCGCAGAAAAATTTCTTTCCAGAAATCGGAAGAGCGGCGCCTCTCGTTTGCCGACAATCGTGTCCCAGACGTCGCCGACGCATCTCGCTCATTTAATAATCTCTAATATCAAATCGTCTCGTCTCATAAATCATCGTTAACTCTTATAATAACACCGACGTTTCATGCTCGTCATTATTGTTATCTCTCTTATTCTTTCGCCTATGATTTCTAACGTAAGCGGTAAATGCCAGAGACCGGTCGCAGTCGTGACTGATTAATTTATATTTACAATGCGAAGATTCAATCACAGTCAATTTCTGGCAATTAGGACAATTTAAGTAGAATTTAACCTTTCGACTTCTCGAAAATAACGTTTATCTGAAGGCTGCGTATTTTCTCTAATTTTACTCCGACTACTCTTTTACATCTTCTAATTGTTTTTAAGATAATATAATAGAAAATAATATTATATAAATAAAATGTAGCTCATCGCGCGAATAATGTTAATCATCACGACTGCAATCGATCTGCAAAGGGGTGGGCGAGCGATTATGATTACATCGTTGCGATTAGGATTATACACGTGTAATATTTCAGCGAAATAATCGCGAGCTGCCTCTGGATCTTCGTCTTTTTAATTACTATTATTTTCTCTTATTGAGTTTTATTATAATTTTACTGTTTATTATTATGCTCTATATTATTTATTATTTTTTGTTATTATTGTCACTATGTATATATTATTACTGTTTGTTTTTTTTTTTTTTAATTTGATATACATATACGTTATTTGTTCGTTACGCGGCACGTTTTGTCGAAGAGTGCGATTTTCGGAATATTTTATTTTCTAATAGCGAATTTCGATTAATAACGTTATAAAGCTCTAACGATACATACAAGTACGATTTAGTTGCAGTTTTGCAACTCTCATTCGTGAACTGTCTTCTGTTTTACGGGAAATAGTTTATTCGATCAAGTCACATCAATTTTGGAATCATCGCTTTCGGTACGACGGGACGTGCCCGTGCGATTTTGTTGCTTTCTTGTCTGTGACTTTGTTTCGCAGTTAATTCTCGCATAGTCGTCCACTGAGAAAAACGATTCTTTCATTTCCGTTAATGTGTGGCATCTTCGACCCTGTCGTAGACCGAGGAGATCGGAGCGAACACTCTGACGATGTTAGACCATCAAGGCGGTAAGCAGTTCCCAAAGTAAAACAGCAATAAGTCAATGTCTCTCTTGCAAAAAAAAAAAATGAGCGAACGATGCGACAGTTCCTCTCTCTGTCTCGATGAATACGACAGTGTAATAAAAATAAATAAATAAATAAATAAACAAAACAGAGAGGAAAACATAAAATGGGATGAAAGAAGGGAAGGGTGGGGAAACAAGAAGAAAACAACAGAACTTGAAGGCGCGAAGTGAAGCATAGTAGGGAGAGTGCAACATACACGTGCGTGCCCTTTGTTAACCGCCGATTTGCGTTTCCCTTAGAGAAGGGCGCGCTTTTCCTATGTGTGATTACTGGAATCCCGGCAGAGTGGCGTGAAACGAACTATCGACTGCGATCGATCGACTAGTCACGTTAACGAGAGTATTGATGTCTTGAAGTTTTGATGATTATTAAATATTTAAAATTTTCTCACTTAAATTAAATGATTTCAGTTTATAACAGAATTTATACAATTTATGAAAGCAGTTTTCTTATCGTTTTTTAATTAGTGACTTTGTTAAAGAAGCAATTTGATATAAAATTGTAATCAATTTTTGTGTTTTTTGCACTAATTATATTTATTCTTTTTTTGTTTCGCCATTGCTATTTTGCGCGAAAATATCATAATTAATTGTGTAAATTAACGCCATTAAAGTTGGACAATTTAAATGTCGATTGTGCGAGTCGAGTTTCGTTTCGCTGTTTCGTCGAAAATGCAACTCATGACGATGACCCGTTCGCTGCTCGGCCGTGCTCGTGAAAGAAAGACGAAATAGAAATTCAGCGAACGGGTCGACTTGACGACGTTATGGCGACGTTTCGTCATCGGGCCACACTGTTAACGATAGTATCTTATCGCTCTCCGGCTCTCGCCGTGTTTAAGCAACAACCCAGTGAAACTTCCCTATTTGCTACCTCCGGTCTCTTGTTTCCCCAACTCCCCGATACCAATCTCTGATACTGTTGTCTTTCAGCGGCATGATGCTCTATCGATGTCTACTACATGTACACGGGATACTTCATGAAGAGAGCGTCCTCTTGTTCTTATACGTTTTTTTTCTTTCATTTCTGTCTCTGTCTGTCTTTTTCTCGCCTACTTTTTTATAGCTTTTGCTCTGTGCTCTGGTGTCCATACTTCGAGGTATGTCATCAATCGCGCGACGCAATTTTTCGCGCTCAAGAATATGATATCTGTCACAAGATGACAAAAATATGAAGCTGAAATATGAAATTTTAAGAGACTGTGTGAATAACCGTCTCGAAAATTAATTTTAAATCGAAATTAATACGTGAATAAATTTTACTTTGCAAGTAAAATATTATTTTTTATTTATCGTGTTTACATAAACACGCTTTGATATTGATGTGAATTATCAATGGGTTTTAAAGTTTAATAATCTGTCGTAAATATATGAACATCATATGTGAGTGCGAAAAATTAACAAGGAAAAATCATGAAATCATAATCTTTGTTGAAAGCAGATTATTCGCATTTTAAAGCAGCTTATACTCGAGTGGTTACTAAAATATATTATCTTTTTTATGTATATTATAATTACTAACATATTTATATGCGTTGTTCATCTATATTTATTCATCTTATAACAGTAATAGATAAATAGGTTAATTTATTGTTAGTATCGATATTTGCGATTAGCAATTGTTAGTGTTCCTTGTATATTGTCACATCCTCATTCATTCAACCCCCTTAATTAACAAAAAGAAGCAGCAGAACAAATCTCACGTGCTCATTTTAATCCTGTATTCCACATTCAATTTTCCCTTTTATATTTGTCACAATAGGACCTCATTTTTAACCCATTGTCAACGTTCGCTGACAGCTGCCGAGTATCTTGTCGTCACACTCTCATCCATTTTCCCTTCTGATACACATAATAGATTAATTAGTTGAGGCTGAAAATTTGTCGTCCGCGCCCTCTCGCCGCTCCAATTCTCTCTCATTGTTCTCTGTTGTCTTTATGTTTATCTTTCTCTCGCATCTCTCCCGACGAATCTCATTTTCCCACTGCGTTCACATTGGCTAATATCGCGGGGAGGGAAAGGTTCGAATTCTCTATCTCTTTTTTTTTCGGGCTTTATCTATCATACCGTGGAGGCGAGGGGTGCGTTCCGACGACCGATTAATTTTTCCTCCAATATTAACACGCCGCTGATTGCCTGCCGGTTGCCTGTTTAGAGCCACGAGGTCGGGATGAAATCCCTCGTAATGCTGGACGAGCAAGGCGGTAAGCCACTTCACTCTAGCCTCTAACATAAACGATAAACTCAAACTCCTCCCTTTGTTTCGCGCAAAGAAGGAAGAAAGAAAACTCTCGCGAAACAACGAGACTCGAGATAAAACTGTTGTTATTTCGAAGCGATTAAACGCGACAAAAAAAAATATAACTATCAATTTTTCACGGTGCATACATAATATCTGTACGCAACGTACAACCGTGGATAAGAATAGTACTCGTCTGTCGCAATTTTGTCGCTATAAATAAATATTCCGCTACGCTCTTTTGTTCTCGTTGATAAAAATATATTTCAGACATTTATTTATATATGTATAACGGAACTCACAGGCGCGCACGGAATTGTTGTTCTGATAACGCGTCGTGTTAATATTTTTAATTACGGAATTGTTGTTTATTACGGAAAGCTATTACATATATAGAGAGAACGCGGCGTGTGCGCGCGAATACTTTTCTTATCCGCGGCTGCAAAATACGCGGTGATATCTCGCGGGCGTGATTATTGCGGAAGCGAAGTGACAACGCGAATGCTGCTAAAGTAAAACGGAAATATTGCCCGCGCGCACGCACATTTGTCTCCTCGTTCCTGTTCATGATCGTCGCTATGTGAAATACTGCCGTGTATTTCGCACTTCACAAGAACAGATTGTCGCGGAAAAAGGACCGATAGCAGGACTCTAATTCCGAAGCAATTTTCTCTTTCGCGGGACTTTCATTTTTCTCGTATCGGGTGCTTACGTGGAAATAGTTCCTCTTTATTGTCCGATTCTTTCGTACATTAATATATTTTACAATCGACGAACAAAAAATGGAAATATTTCTCTTAGATTTATTTTTCGCCTGTTATGAAAGAAAAATAATTTATCGATATTGCGGTAGAAGAGAGATCGTAAAAAATCGAAGGAATTTTATCTGCCGACGATAAGACCGAGGGCCTTGCTATATTCGCGTGTCCTTTTCCTGGGACTCAGGAGAAATATTTTGCGTTTACGTTTACACTCACGCGTGCATCATCGAGACACTGCTGTTTTTATCAATCAGAGGCGTAGTTAAGAGAATTTTTCATTCGGGAAGAAAACATTGCACATCTATCCTTAACTAATATTACTCTCTCTTTGAACAAATATATAAAATTATTATTAAAAAACGATCCCGAAATTTTATCCTGTCGCTACGCCCCTGTTGTCAAAACGACTATATATACATACTGAAATACTATCCAATATATGTGTACCTAGCAGTATTCAGAAAATCATCGTTATACCGTTCACTTACATTTCGCCATCAGCGCTCAAGCGCGATGTTCTTTTTCTTTTTTCTCGGCTAACTTTCCCGCGCGCTTCTTTGGTTCTCTTCCGCTCTTCTTTCCGCTCTCTCTCTTCGGCTTCTTCGGGCTTTTCCATTTTTGTCTTGCGTAAAAGTATATATATATATACATACTACTTTCTTTTCTAACACTTGCGTGCATATTACTAATACTGTCGTTACGATATACTTACTTTTCATACCCTTCTCGTCTGTCTCTCTTTCTCTTTCTCTCTTTATCTCTCTCTTTCTCTCTCGCCCTTCATCCAATTCTCCCGAATCGTTCCTTATCCTTTCTCCTCTTATTTCCCGTGTTTCCGAAAATTTTGCTCGTATTTTTACTTACGGGGTTCGGTCGCGCACCGCACGACTTTTGGTGATATATTTGTGACGCGGTAAAAATTATATAATTTCTAAATTCTCATTTATACCTTGGGTATCATGTTGTATAGGCGTTGCGGCTGCTGTGAAACCGCCACATGTGTTACAATCCTAGAATTATGCGTTTTATATTCTTGAAAAGTAGTTATTTTTTACTTAAAAGGCGACACGAGTCTGTGCAAACGCCAAAAAAACAAAAATAGATCGTTTCTAAAAGAATCGCAGCTAAGAAAAGAGAACTAGTAATAAATATCTGTTTGATAGACTTACTTTTGCAAAAAATAAGAAAGGGCTTTTATAACTAAACGTCAGAGAAATGTCATAAAGATAAAGTTTATTGCTTGAATATAATTGTAAGGTTTTAATATTAAGTAGGAAGTAATTTTTTTTCCTAACCGCAACTGCGATAAATTATTATGCAATTAATAGTTGGCGATAGAAGCAATCGATTAATCGTTACGAGATTTGAACAGTGCGTTTCTCGAATCGAATTTGCATATCTTCAACCAACAATCGTGCGGTGCAAGCGTGAATCCTTACAGAAAACAGTGAAAAACGAAAACAAGCGGACAACAGACGTGACCGAGATATTTCACTACACCATATCTCTCCTGGACAGTTCAGGACGCATGTTAAAGTCGCGTGTTACATTTATTACCCCGCAAGAATATCTCGCGGAGAGATTTCGCCGCTGCGATTTTTCCCTCTTTGTAACGAAGCAAAAGTTTAAGATGCGACACACAGAATGCGAACAACAGCGCGACGAGTCCAGCTCCTCCGCTATTCAAAACTCACACCGTTTGCGCATACATCGGACAACCGGTATTTCAGCCGCGATATCACCACACACATACACACACACACTGTTAGTCGAGCATATGGATACTCCTACGCGTACTTTTATAGATAAACTCGCGTATATATTGTATAAACCAAAGCTGTGGACACATCACGTGGATACAGAGTGTCCCGAAACTTCTTTCGTCAATAATCATTTCAGACTCAATTCTTTCATAGTAAAAGCAATTGTCTGGTAAGTTTTGTCAGAATAATTTCTGACAATCTTTTGCGATGGAAAATAAAAATATCTTCTTTACACATATTTTGAATACGTGTGTACAAAGACTTTGCGCGAAGATTTATTTTAAATTCAAATGAAGAGAGATATACATTTCTTTTTATCAGAGAAAATATGAGAGAGTTATTAAATAATACTGTAAACATTTTGTATCTTATCCAATTTCTCTGATTTTGATATCGAACCACAATCAATAAGAGAATAATGGTTCGGGACACTCTGTCCATTTAACCGAATTCCACCATCCACCGTCTGCACATATCCGGTAGGCATATAACAGAACAACTCACCCGATGTAGAAACATCGGAGCAAGAAACTTTTCGCTTAACAAACTACTGCCGCGCTTTCGTTGCACTTCACTTTGTGCAGAGTCGGGAGTTTCATCGAGCGGATATTGTCCTTCTTGCGAAAACTCCAAACTTTTATCCCGATAGTCCTTATACTTGACAAGTACTTTCTTGTTATATATACATTTTTTTTTTTTTATTTTTATTTGTGGAAAAAAATTCAGAAACATATATAGTATATAAATACATAAATGTATGAAAAAAAAAAAAACGGAATTTTGATAGTATGACGTAAAGTGAAGACAATAAATTAGCGGATTATTGCGATCCGCTCGATTGATCTCCCGTGGTAGAATATAAAATCGAACGCAATCGCTTGGAAAGAGGAGAAGAGCGCCGACACATTTCTGTCGGAATAAATATATCCGTGAAAAATATATAAGGATATGATCGAACTTTTCGGGGAAAAATTTTATTATTATTCTATGCGGGGAGAATATTTTCACGGAAACTCGATTTGTATTTCGTAATTCGGACGTGCAGAGATATCGCGCAAAATCAAGATAAGAGAAGGAAAAAAATTCGAAGAAAAGTCGAACAAAAATTCAGAGAAAATAAAAAAAGATTAAAGAAGAAAAATTTACAGTACGCTCTTTTCCTTCGTGTGATGGTCCTCTAGCGAGAACCGTCTTTTCTCTCCCAGGGAGATTGAATTAGATAGCGAAAGAGGATTGGGCAACGTTACTCGCGCTTTCGTTTGCCTTTTTTTTTAGCCGGCGACCGCTTGATTACATTACGTTACTTTCGCAATGAAAGCTCTCGAGAGTTCTGAACTGCTTAGAGCTACACGTGAGCTTTAACTTTTTGCGGTGGCTCTTCACTCGATAAATATCTCACATTCGCGAAATGTGTAAAGAGAAAAAACAAAAAATCCGGAAAGTAATACGATAAAAGTAAATTTGTGTGAAATATGTATTGAAATATAAAACATATATGATGTTGATATAAAATTACGCAATTATCGAATATTGAGATGAATCAGTTATATAAAGAATATAAAATCACAATCAACGCAATGAGTTAAAGCTTGTATTTATTTTAGATCAGCTTGATCTCATAGAACACTTTCGTCGAATAGAATTGTAGACACTTTTCTCAAGACAGATTTAGTTTTAGCTCGCTTTTAGAACACGCGCGCGATTGCCTTTTCCTCTTCAAGTCTCTGCTACAGAGAATCTTTTATCAGCCAACTAACATTATTTTCCCGTACAACAAAACAGAACAATTGGACCGAATCGAGGAGGGCATGGACCAGATTAACGCCGACATGAGAGAGGCCGAGAAAAATCTCACTGGAATGGAAAAGTGCTGCGGTCTCTGCGTTCTCCCCTGTAACAAGTACGACACGAATATTTCAGCATCTCTTTCGTGCTTCTTCCTTTGCGCCACTTGTTTTTCTTCTGAAAAAATCCCATGAGTACTTTGCGAAATCGACAAGTCGTTTAACTTCTCTCCCGTCGAGTTTTTGCTAATGATATTCTGTGTAATTATACATAATATTGACAGATGAAGTTAGATCGGTTAATTTTCAAGAATAGAATAGTATTATTAAACACCCGCTAAATATTAGTCGGCCAATTTTTTCTCCGAGACCGACTTGATCGCAAGATCCGGCCTTATTAATCGTGTCGCTCGCGCGACGATCTTGCGCGCTCGCAGAAGCGCCAGTTTCAAGGAGGACGAGGGTACGTGGAAGGGCAACGACGACGGCAAGGTCGTGAACAACCAGCCGCAGCGGGTGATGGACGACCGCAATGGTCTCGGGCCGCAGGGCGGCTACATCGCCAAGATCACGAACGACGCGCGCGAGGGGGAGATGGAGGAGAACATGGGCCAGGTGAACACAATGATCGGCAATCTGAGGAATATGGCTCTCGACATGGGCAGCGAGCTCGAGAACCAGAACCGGCAGATCGACAGGATCAATCGCAAGGTGAGTGACGCGAGGCGCAAGTCGAGCGAATGCACCACGGTGTGTCCATGCTGCACCGCAGTCGCCGGGCAATTTGGCATGGCTCTTTTAATTAAGTCCAGTACGTACGCATCTGCGAATATAATGAACGACGCGATTCTTCTAGATAGAGTAACTCTTAAAAAATGTGACATTTTAAAAATTAAACGATTTGTTGGATTTAATTGCAGAGAAAAATTACTTTTAATGATTATATTACTCTCAATTTGTAAAGATTTTTTTGTTGGCAAAGTATTTTAATTTTTTACTCTTAGAAGTGTTTCTTTTTTCCTTATTACGATTTTCTTCGATCTTCGAAGTTTTGAATGTTTTTATAAAATTCTGAGAATAAGGAAATGTAAATTTCATTAGACTAATTAGACCGAGATATTCGCATGTGTGTACCGAGAATTATAATTACGGGATGAGCTGATACGTGTTTCGATATTTATATAAGCGCGATATTTTCTATATCACAATGCACAGGCTCAGAGCGATGCACATCATGTTCGTCGTCGCTTTCGCTTTCTTCTATGTTTCCTTTCTTTATCCTTTTTTCCTTTCTCCTATTCCTTCCTCTATTCCTTCCTATTGTCTTTTCCTTCTTCGTCACAACTCTTCTATTCTTGTATGTAAGTACATCATGTGATCCTAGTTCGAACAGGTGTTCCAACGACACGTCGTTTGCCTTCAAGAATAAGACCCCAGTAATTTCCGTTTGCAACGAGGAACTGCATGCTCACGCACGTGCATCGCACAATTAGTCGTAATTATTCCGTCCCATCGCCCTTATTCAACGGCTATTTGTCCGACATTCTTCTCGGGCACACCCAGAGCTATTCTTCGGTCATCTTCTCAGCACAGCCTGCCTTTTGTGTTCTTATGCAATTACAGCACCACCCATGCGTCTGATCACGCTTTCGGATTTATCTCTATTTCTCTTTTACATTCTTTTTCTCTTTTTACTTCTTTTGACAAAATATTCTCTTTTGGCTGTGGCACTTATTATGGGTTCTCGACGTGTCAAACTTTTAATTTAAAAGAGAAGACAAAACACATTTTTATTTGTGAAAATAGAAGTAAAAAGGCCAGCTCTTAAACCAGTGTGAAAAGTCAAAACAGTCGTTCTATTTCAGTTGTCGAGTTAGATGTATTTAAAAGTCAAGAGAAAAAATCTCAAATATTTATTTAAAAAAAATGCATAAGAGATTATTGCAAATCACAAAGATAATATGATAAATTGATTTATCATTCACAGATCTTCTTGAAGAAATTATTTTTATTTAAATAAACACGTTGAGAACTCGTGTGTAGAATCACTCTTCTGAATTTTTATCACAATTTTTAAATCTTTAAAGACCATAAAAATATATAAATAATTTTATGGAAATCTTAGAATTATATTTTGTGTCAAAGAATATCTTTTGTTTTTTGTGCATATAATTGTTTATATTTGCGTAAGTAATAGAATAATAAAAAAAAAGTACACAATGATAGAAAAAAAAAATATTTTGATCTTTAGTGGATAGGCATAACAGTGCACAATCTTGGACAGTTTAAATAATTGATTGAAAAGTCATTAATACATGAGAGACTGCACATTATAGAAAAATTTATATTTAATATCAATGCATTGTAATTTAATTCTGCAATTCTTCAATTATTCAATTATTCAAAAGTTATCCTAAATAGTTTTTCCACTAGTCTTTTCGAGAGAAGTAGTTTATATTATCATCGATTCTTTTTCTACAAATATAACACATCAACTGTAGTATGTAACGTGTAGAACACCTATCAAGTTCAACTGAGTACTGCGTGTAACGTCGAGAGGGTTAAATTCTTCTCGTGCGAAACCGTAGAACTCAGCCACTTAGAGATTGTGCACCATCAGTGGCCTTTAACCGCACACACAGACACATCCTCACATCACACACTTCTGTGACCAAAACCCGAATGATAATCCGCAGGGCGAGTCGAACGAAACGAGGATAGCCGTGGCGAACCAACGTGCGCACGCTCTGCTCAAGTAAAATTCGTCTTCTCTCTGTATCCGCCTCCTCCGAGTCCCAAGTTGCATATCACAGAGAGATGCGTCTCGAACGAGAAGGAGATTATATGTACTCAGTTTTTATGCAAATTATTACATATAGAGAGGCCTCTGACACAAATATACACACAAACACACACACACATATACACACACTTTAATGATTCGGGGCTGGGATTATTCGGCGCGCACGTGAATGAAATATTTAAAAACAAAAACGTACGGTTAAAACCCAATAAGGGGTTGTTAACAAATTCTCCGTGCTTCTGTCGAACACATTGACTGTTGAATTAAAATTGAATTACTTCGTTATTGAATAAGTTAATATTTACACATATCACATGTGTAATCGGTGTGTGAAAAATGAAGATTTATTAATTACGTATTTCCGAGAATTTTATCAATATGAATAATGACAATATTATATTTGAATATAAAATTCAATTATCTATATATAGAATTGAGAATAGAACGTATACATCTCGTTATATTCGAATATTCCCAGCTTCGTATGTAATTCTCCCTCTTTTCCCCGTTCCCTCTTCTTCTGTCTTCTCGTTGTCGCTCGGGCACCAATATATCTACGTGTTGTCTCCAACCCGATCTGCAAGCAGCCTATTGCAACAACGAAACTTATACCACCACCATCAATATAACCGTACCACTTCTGCTACCACTATCAAAGCTTTTCCGATATATTATATATACGACGATATATACATACAAGTATAAACGACCGCTCGATAATCGCGGTATACCGTGCTTTCCGGAATTTAACGGAGAAGTAGCTGATCCGAAAGTTTAGAAGTTAGATGAAGTTAAAATTGTTGAAAAACACGATATTTAGTTTAGAATTGTTCTTCTTGTAGAACTTCGATTCGCGCAAGAAGTTCTTCTTTTATCGTTAATTCGAAGTTATCGGCACTTGTCGCTGAAGAAGAGGAGCAAAGTTCCTCCGGAGAATCTGTCATTAAAAGGAACTAAAACGATTGTGTGAAATGCTTCAATGCTTTCGATATGTCTCATGAACGCAACATTGAAGAATCAGTGACACTCAATCTTTTAATGACAGACTGATAAAATGTTTTTTTTTTTTTTTTTTTTTTTTTTTTTTTTTTTTTTGTGTCGGGATTACGAGCGGTAATGCATCGCACTGAGATCTGTCATTACTCTATCGTGTACACACGTTGTTACAAGACTCATCATGTGTTGTCATATTCTTGCTGCGATCGTGTCACGCCGTCGCCGACGACGACGACGACGACGACGACGACGAAAGTGCTTCTCTCGTTGATCCTTTGAACTTTGTGTTGGAACCGTTTCTCGATGCTTTCGCTCGGACGCTTCCTGAGGTCGATTGGGTTAAAACGCTTGACAGGTCGTGGACCGCACGAAGAGCATGCGAATTTCTGTCCCTCTTTGGTGACACGCGAATTACGGCCACGTGTGGCCGTACGTAACTTACTTAACACGTTTACTGTCATGAATACATGGACACTCAAGAGAAGCGAAGTTTGAGATTTTTGGAAGATGTAACGATTGTCAAACATATATTTTGACAGTTGTATGCGAAGAAAAAAATGAATTATTGCTATTTTGTTGCAGTCACATAAAAAAAAAGTTTTGTGCAGAATGTTAAATATTTCTTTCCACAAATAATTTTTGTCAATTACTTTGCGTATGAAAAACAATCGATGTTGCAAACACCAGAATATTTTTTAAAAGTCTCAAAACTTCTTCGGAATCGTTGGTATCTTTTTCGAGCGTTTGCGCTGTTAAACAGTCCGAAAAGTCAGCGGGAATTTTGCATCGGTTTCTCCCCGGCGTCGATTCGCACTTTCGTTTTTTTTTTTTTTTTGTTTTACCGTTCGGTCATCCCCGACGATCAGATGAGTTCGCGTGTACAACATTGCGTTTTTGTTTTTCTTGTTCTTTGACACGCAGGGCGAATCGAACGAGACGAGGATACAGGTGGCCAACGAGCGAGCCCATCAGCTGCTCAAGTAAGAAGCTGCACTCTCGACCACCCCGCACTCCGTCGGCCGCCACGAGATTCACTACCATCACCTCCACCGCCACCATCACCACTTACAAAAAAAGAAACGAACAACACAACAACAAAAACTACAACAACACGAACTACAACAATCAGCACAATATTACACTCGACAGTCTACTCAATTGTTTGTTCGCTCGCGATTTCAGTTTTCTCTTACACGCGTTGTTATTTCATTTTGTATTTCCTTTTGCCAGCGCGAGAAGCTCCGTCCGAGCTCGGCGTTAATTGACATCGTCAATTTCGATTGGCTTAACCCTAAACTTGATAGCGAATTTTGTTGTAAAAAATATTTAAATGCGCGCAATACAAAGTTGTAAGTTTCTACCTCGGTTCCAAAAAATGGAAATATGTGAATTATGTTAAATGGTGAATTTTTTTGTACACATTCACTCTCGAGTGAATTTAGACGTTTAAAGAGTTGCAAAGAGATGTACACACAAAAGAGCTCTTTTCAAAAGTTGTTTAGACCTTTATGTTATCTTTGAATATGTCTCTGAACTTATACTCTCACGTAATTTATAAATATACATCATCTACAGAGCAACGCGCAGCTTTCAGACGACGTAAAGAAACGTAAAGAAATAAACACTTTGAATTTGTTGTTGTATCATATTGTGGTGAGTATCTGTTGTACCTTCTTCTGAATGTAATTCTCAGTTTTGTTTTTCCTCGACAAGTTTAGGGTTAACACACACACCGAAAATTGTCTCTCGCGAGATCGCTTCTCTTACAAGTTCGGAGATTGAATTTTTAATTTTGAAATTTTGCTAACTCTCTTAGCACACACACATATATATATATATACACAAACACACATACGTATTTGATTAAACTTTTTACGCTGCTAATTCGATTAAGTTCGTTCTACGAGCGACAATTTAATTTAATCTCTGAAACGCGCGAGCTTTGTTCTTCGTTTTGTTGTTAACAACGGCGGCAATAATCCGACGAGGCTTATACAATTCCGAGCGATCGTTTTTTTTGAAGTTCAACACAGCAGCTATAATTGGTGATTAAAAAAGCGAAATGAGATCTCTGAGATCAGCAACTTCATTGTATCGATCACAACGAAGTGCCGATAGATTTTTTCTCTAGCAAGTATATAAATACATAGTGTATAGTTTAAAACAAAAAAAAAAACGAAGCTGAAACCTAATCGGAGTTCAAAAAAAAAAAAGCTAGCGGCTTCGTTCTTCGCCGACAGTTTTTAGCGTTAATTAAACGATGAATTATTCGAATAATAATTAAAAAAAGAGAGAAAAAAAACATCGTATATCTCGTTAGTTGCATATACACACATGATATATATATAAACACATAATATACCGGAATGTGTAGTCGCACGAATAGTGCGTGTGATTTATATCGACGTTCTTGATTTAACTGACTTTTAGCGAGATCGAGCAAAAAATTTCTAACGGAAAATACAAAGGAAGAAAAAGAAGGAACAATATCACAGTACAAACATCATTACACTAGAAAAAGATATCTCGAGTACGATCTTTATTTATTGCTCCGTCATATATATATGTATATTACCACTCTTTCTAATTACAATACTTGTACAATGCTTGAGAAACCATATTACCGACGGCTGACGTCATCTACAGAAAAGAGCGACATGCACTAATTGTCCCTTCCTCAAATCCCCGAGCTCTTTCCTGTCAGAATTATATATAGTATATATATATGTACACACATTTTTTCTCGAAAAAAATCTCGAGCAACTTCGAGAGCGTTTCGCGAATTCCGTCGGATCCGCGTTGCGAGAAGTTACGCAGAGAGAAATAGAGAGAAAACAGAGAGATCGGTGACACTTGGAGGAGGAAGAGAGTGAAATTTGCGCGCGAAGGACGAAGGAGCAGCGAAAAAGAACCAGGAAGAAAAGGAAGAAGAGAAGAAGAAGAAGAAACAGAAAAAAGAGAACAGATAACCCAAGCAACGAAGAGAACGCGTTCAGCCGCACACACACGATTAATAGGAGTCGTTGAAGCTGTAGATAGAGCGAGATATTTGTTGTCTCGCCGTTTTAAAAAAAATTCGACTCACTACTCCACACGTAGATCGTAGCTGTTATATCTCCCCTGCCCAGGTTTCCCTCCCACCCTTGATTCTCCCCCTTTAGCGCCAACCGCGCCGAGGTCACAGTAAGGTTTAACTCCAAAAGAAAAAGATTGTACATTACTGTATTTACATTGATGAGAACGACGTGCATACCTACCTTGTTAAAAAATAAAAAATAAAAAATAAAAAAAAAAAAGGTAAGAAAAGTACGATGAGGAGAGAAGGTCGGTAGAGAAGCCTGTCTCGG